>CM056838.1:925000-932500 GCA_029853015.1 Chelidonichthys spinosus | reverse complement strand
GGGCGACTCCTCTCTGGTTGTATAGAAGTCTATGAGAAAATGGTCCTACTTCTCTCTGCTGGCCACCAGGGGGCGACTCCTCTCTGGTTGTATAGAAGTCTATGAGAAAATGGTCCTACTTCTCTCTGCTGGCCACCAGGGGGCGACTCCTCTCTGGTTGTATAGAAGTCTATGAGAAAATGGTCCTACTTCTCTCTTGATGTATTATCTCAGTAAACATTGTAAACATGACTTTATGGTCTCAATCTCGGGGGTTGGGGGGTGAAAGGTGAGGCGTTCCAGGTTTCCTTGTCCTCCTCGGTACTACAAGCTGAACACAGAGAGACTGGAGTCCCTGAGCAGCAGAGGTCAGAGGTCAGAGGTGTGACGGCTGCTCTCCTCCGACTCACTGACAGTTACGAGTCTCCCGAGTGACGGACGTGATGTTCAGGTCAACGAGGACGAAGCTTCCTCAAAGCTAATGTGGATTTAATGTCTCTGTGTGAACCTGAACCAGGTTCTCTGGTGGACCGCTGTGTTGATGTTATTATAGTTATTAGGATTAAAAGAAAGACACGAAGACAATGAACAAAACAAACTAAAATATTTCACAATGTAATAGATTTATTTTACAATAAAACACCCAGAACATATCAGACCATATTCATTTAAACGTCCGATGTCACTGAAGTGAACTGAAGGAACCTGAAGTGTGCTCTGCTGCCCCCTGGTGGCTAGGAACATGGATATCCTTTCTTATGATGACATCACTGCACTGACAATGTGCTGATGTATCAACTGAAATGATGTGAAGGATGATGTTGCATTAAAGTTGTGTTTAACTGTGGTATTTATATATTATTGAAATGCTGTACTTGTACCTCAAATGCAAATATGCAACTTAAATTCATTTTATCTTCATCTAAGTTGCACGTTTGCATTTGAATCTCCGTTTTGTTTTTTTCTGGTCAGAGAGTTTCCAGTTGGAGAGTTGACCAACTTCACCTCCGGGCGACCGCCTGGTCCACATGGATGCCATCTGGGCCCACTGATGTTCTCATGCATCACATAGATACAGTGTGTATATATATATAAATATATATATATTCTCAAACATTTAAACGTAACATCAACTTCATGACGTGGCAACAGACAACACATGAAAACAACCTGCCGACCTTCCAACTGTCGGGCCGGATAACAGATTCTTCCCCTCAGATTGACCTTTGACCTCCCTGTTGAGGACGCCTGTCTGCTGTAGTCGGTGTACGATGGGAAGCTGCAGCTGCATGCTGTAAAACCAAAACAAGGAGCTAAAAGACACTAACCCCCCCCCCCCCCTCAACACTCCTCTTCTACAACCAAAGGTCGAGCGACAGCAGGGGAGAGAGAGAGGAAGACTATTCAATTAAATCCACGTTGATTTATCATCAGATCATATCTCAGGACACTTTTACACTCCAACTATGAAGCTCACAACCCCCCCCCCCCACCTGTTTAATAGGCCACGCCCACTTCCTGCTACTGTAACAAAGGCTCCTTCTGAGCCGGCGTCCACGATTAGAAACAGATCCAGGTGGCGACCCGCTGAACAAACAAAGAGTCAGGGTCACGGCGGGGCCGACCTTTGACCCCCTTCGGCAAATAGGTTTAACATTTTCTCCAGGGAGGGGGGGGGTGGGGGGGGGGTGCACCAGGGCTGTGAGCATGTGTTTTTGGGGGGCTGCTGTCAGGCCTCATTGAACTAAATTTACCCTCCGGTTCCAGCTCCTGTTAGCCTCGCCCTGATTGGCTGAGGAGGAACAGCGGCGTGTTTCATTACGCTGCAGTAACGGGCGGTTTTATTTCCTGTTCACTCCTCTGTTCGTCGACTCCAGCTTCACTTCCTCCCATTGTTCAGGTTCCCTCCACTTCTCTCACCACACCTGCCCTTCATCACCAATCAGTCAGCCAGTGGATAACACACACCTGCTCACACACACCACTTCCTGTCCGGTCAGCTCAGAACGCCACGAGCACCTGAATCAAACAGGAGGCAACCTGCAGCTCTGAGCAGTGAAGCCGAAGCTGGAGTGCCTTAAAGCGGCCTTCTCTCTGCACTCTGAACACTTAGCTGTAACGCTGAACCTTGAATCATGAAGCTAACTTTGTTAGCAGCTTCACACCAGAATCCACATGGATCCAGATCCAGTACGGGTGCTGTGTCCCCTCTGGGTCTCCTCTCGTCTTCGGTTTTAAAATGTGCTGCAGCAAGGAATGCTGGGAGTTTGGATCCACAATAGCATTCTTACTCCCTTTGAGTTATCTGTCAGTCAGTCGGTCTGAGTTTTATATTTAGATAGAATCATATTTCCATCACTTAACGGATCCTGTAAGTCCACGCCTCACTTTGTCTGCCAAAACCCACAAAACGCTGCCGTTCAAACCCATGTGGTTCCAGTTAATCCGGCTCCTTCAGCACAGAGTGTGAGTGTCGGCCTGTGATGTCAGAGTGGACGTCGGTCCGAGTCTTCAGGTCGAACCTTGGCCGTGGCGTCCGTGAGTGAACCAGCTGCAGCACAGATGAACCACATTCGTAGAGGAGGAAATTGCTTACTGTCTCTGGCAGCAACCATGCAAATGTACATTTCTTTGTGGCGTCTTGAGAAGAGCGGTTTCCTTTGGGGCCACGATGATAGACTAGAATATTATATTCTATGAGGAAACAATAGAACATGTCAGATCAAGGAAAAGCCCTTTTAAGGATCATAACTCTCCCTAATTCACAGGAATGTGTCTGAGAGGTTGGAACGGACCATTCTGCATTAGTTCGGGGGGGGGGGGGGGGGGGCACAGATGTGGACTTGTAGAAAAGTGAATCCCCCCCTGATCCCCCCATCAGCTGACCACCAGGCTCTCGTAAACCAGGTCCAGACCCCCCAGACCACGCCTTTGATCACCTTGCACCTTGGAGAACTGAAACCACATTTATCACCACTTTGAGGGGGGGGGGACCCATGCATTCCTCAGACTTCCACCATTAATGCTGCTCTTGTTTTTGTTGTTATCAATGTGTTTGTGTTAACAGCACAGTTCCAGTTGTATTCTTTTATTATAATAACTGCTTCATACGACGGTGTGTCGGCTCACTGGAGGAGAAAAAACAAAAACCTGAACATATTCATCATTAATGTAACTTTATGAGTCGGCTCATTCACATCCCACTGTTTTAGAGCTGAACAGGCTAAATATTTAACATGTATGTCACATGTTTAATGTTGCACAGCGATATATTTATGTGGAGGTTTATGAAGCACCATTAAGTGAGGAGTAAAGGTCCGACCCCCCCTCACTAAGACCCCCGTTGTGGGTCTCAGGTTTTCCTCTGCAGGTCCCTGAAGCTGTCCCCCGGCGGTGCAGTTAAGAAGGATGGAGGCAGCGTTCCTCCGTCAGGGCCTCCTGCTCTCCTCCTCCCTCTCTAAATCACAGCAGCAGGACCTGCAGGGGGCACACACACACACACACACACACACACACACACACACACACACACACACACAGAATCAGACATGTGTGGGGGGAATGTTTGACTGTTTACTGAAGCCCCTTAAACGGGCCTCAACCACTTTTCTAGAGTTTCATTCAGAGTTTCATAAGCCGATGCTGAAGGTCCTACTTCTCTCTGCTGGCCACCAGGGGGCGACTCCTCTCTGGTTGTATAAGAAGTCTATGAGAAAATGGTCCTACTTCTCTCTGCTGGCCACCAGGGGGCGACTCCTCTCTGGTTGTATAGAAGTCTATGAGAAAATGGTCCTACTTCTCTCTGCTGGCCACCAGGGGGTGACTCCTCTCTGCTTGTATAAGAAGTCTATGAGAAAATGGTCCTACTTCTCTCTGCTGGCCACCAGGGGGCGACTCCTCTCTGGTTGTATAGAAGTCTATGAGAAAATGGTCCTACTTCTCTCTGCTGGCCACCAGGGGGCGACTCCTCTCTGGTTGT
Organism: Chelidonichthys spinosus; assembly: GCA_029853015.1. NCBI lineage: Eukaryota > Metazoa > Chordata > Actinopteri > Perciformes > Triglidae > Chelidonichthys > Chelidonichthys spinosus. Next base: position 928,542 of record CM056838.1, on the reverse strand, counting down.
ATAGAAGTCTATGAGAAAATGGTCCTACTTCTCTCTGCTGGCCACCAGGGGGCGACTCCTCTCTGGTTGTATAGAAGTCTATGAGAAAATGGTCCTACTTCTCTCTGCTGGCCACCAGGGGGCGACTCCTCTCTGGTTGTATAGAAGTCTATGAGAAAATGGTCCTACTTCTCTCTGCTGGCCACCAGGGGGCGACTCCTCTCTGGTTGTATAGAAGTCTATGAGAAAATGGTCCTAATTCTCTCTGCTGGCCACCAGGGGGCGAGTCCTCTCTGGTTGTATAGAAGTCTATGAGAAAATGGTCCTACTTCTCTCTGCTGGCCACCAGGGGGCGACTCCTCTCTGGTTGTATAGAAGTCTATGAGAAAATGGTCCTACTTCTCTCTGCTGGCCACCAGGGGGCGACTCCTCTCTGGTTGTATAGAAGTCTATGAGAAAATGGTCCTACTTCTCTCTTGATGTATTATCTCAGTAAACATAGTAAACATGAGTTTATGGTCTCAATCTCTAGTTTCAAGTCTTCTTCAATCCAGCATGATGTTCATTTAGTACATTATGGTCCATTTAGAGTCCACCAGACCAGATTTTCAAAACAGGCTCATTACTTTAGTTTTAATGCATTTGAGGGGAATTAACAGTTATTTTTCTTATTAATATGACGAGAGATTCAGTTAGTATTCCATAAACAAGCAGTACTTCTACTTGTGTGTACTACTTGTTTGTATGTTTGACACCTCTGCTTCCTTCAATGGCTGCAAACATTCCGAGAACCCTCAACCTAGGACGCCCAAAATACCGAACTGGAGGCTTTAAAACTGTAGTCCACAAAACAACCAGCGGCGTCTCCATGACGACGTCCACCTCTTTAATACACTCTCTGGTTTCAGTTCAACTATTTGGCATTTTTAAAGACCACAACATTGTCTTTAATTTGAAGCCAGATACTTCGAGATCCAGAAACCAGCATTTGAAAATAAATGTGATAATCCCCCCCCCCCACGAAATAATCCAAATGCTTCTGATAAGCCTTCCCATCTGGTTCCCTGTGCAGCCTAGGAGAACGCGGTCTGGATGGACCCGGGTCTGGTTTCAATCACCTTCAAAAACAGCTACCGCTTCTCGCCTGAACCTCGCCGAGGCAGAGACGATAAGCCTCGCCGCTCTTGTTTTGAAAGGCTGATAATTCAATTTGGCCTCGCCGCCTCCTATCAGCGTTAAACGTGTCGGATCGGACAATCAATTAGAAGGAGTGTGTGTGTGTGTGTGTGTGTGTGTGTGTGTGTGAGACAGTACAGCTTAGACTGTGTCATGTGAGCAAACAGACATGAAACGCCAGGTTAACGTGGATCTGGTCCAACATGCATCAGTGACTCAACCAGAGAATTATAAAACACAACAATAACATGAACATGTTTGAATGCATTAATTACTCACAGACTGAAACACCAACAGCTGCTGAATGGATCACGCTCATGGTCCCCAGAGGAACAATCCTATAGGCTGGACGTGTACTTTTTTGCCTGAAATATCTCCACAGATATTTCATGGATTGCCATGAAAGTTGGTGCAGACATTCAAGGTCTCCGGATGATGTATTGTTCTGATAAAGTTTTCAATATACCACTACTATGTGTTTTTTCAGTATAAGGCACTTCAGCATGGGCTTCACTTTTTCAGTCCTGTGTGGGATTAGCACTGATCTGGTCTTGGTCATGACTTGGTCTCAGTGTCGGTGGTCTTGACTAAGGGGTGAATCAATGACTCATGTCAGCTGTGATCAGGTCCCTGGACTTTGGGGCTCACTGGTGTTTGATTGATCGGTGTTTGATTGATCGGTGTTTGATTGATCGTGTTTGATTGATCGGTGTTTGATTGATCGGTGTTTGATTGATCGTGTTTGATTGATCGGTGTTTGATTGATCGTGTTTGATTGATCGTGTTTGATTGATCGGTGTTTGATTGATCGGTGTTTGATTGATCGTGTTTGATTGATCGGCTGTGAGTCTCACTGGGATCAGTGTTTGATTGATCGGTGTTTGATTGATCGTGTTTGATTGATCGTGTTTGATTGATCGGTGTTTGATTGATCGTGTTTGATTGATCGGTGTTTGATTGATCGTGTTTGATTGATCGTGTTTGATTGATCGGTGTTTGATTGATCGGTGTTGGATTGATCGTGTTTGATTGATCGTGTTTGATTGATCGTGTTTGATTGATCGGTGTTTGATTGATCGGTGTTTGATTGATCGTGTTTGATTGATCGTGTTTGATTGATCGTGTTTGATTGATCGTGTTTGATCGTGTTTGATTGATCGTGTTTGATTGATCGGTGTTTGATTGATCGGTGTTTGATTGATTGTGTTTGATTGATCGTGTTTGATTGATCGTGTTTGATTGATCGTGTTTGATTGATCGTGTTTGATCGTGTTTGATTGATCGTGTTTGATTGATCGGTGTTTGATTGATCGTGTTTGATTGATCGTGTTTGATTGATTGTGTTTGATTGATCGGTGTTTGATTGATCGGTGTTTGATTGATCGTGTTTGATTGATCGTGTTTGATTGATCGTGTTTGATTGATCGTGTTTGATTGATCGTGTTTGATTGATTGTGTTTGATTGATCGTGTTTGATTGATCGTGTTTGATTGATCGTGTTTGATTGATCGGCTGTGAGTCTCTCTGGGATCGGTGTTCCTGTCTCAGGAAACGTTGTAAAGTAACTGAAACCCACTCGATCCGGACTGACGTCGTCTGCTGCCGGACGGCAACGCGTGACAAAGTGACTTATTATTGGAGAACTACAACGATCATGTGACCACCGGCTGTTTGTCAAAGTGTCACCATGGCGACGCAGAGGAAGTGAGGATTGATTATACTGCACCAGGGGGAGGGGGTTATTGGGGGGCTGGGTGTGAAATGTGTGTGTGTGTGTGTTGCTGACCTACTCTTACCTCTGTTGTGTGTGCGGTAAATTAACTTCTGTCTACTTCCATTTAGCATCGGGGGCCAAACCTGACATGACGGCCCCTCGCTGCTGCTACTGATCCCAGACCAGCGGGACCTCCAGTTCCTGATCCCAGACCAGCGGGACTCCCTCCTCAGCCCAGCAGGGAGACACCGAGGCTGCTATCAGTTCAGTGGGCGGACAGAAGAGCTTCTGTTCAGTTATCACTGCCACGTTTTCCAAATGAAGGGTGTGACGGTCGGTTTCAGAGTCCTGAAGTCGGACTCTGAAGGCCGGATGATTACATTTGCGTAACATGGTGGCCCACGAAGGAAAGAGCAGCAGGATCCGACATACGTACGTAAACGTTAACACGTACAACAGAGAACGGATTCTCCGATACTATCAAGCTACTCGTTTGGTGATGATTCCTCTTTTTAAATATTGATAGCTGGACCTGTTGGTTCTGTACCTTTGACCTTTGACCTCATGGTGTGACACAGAATGAGTCTTCTCTCTGCTGTGAGGAGTTAATGATAAATAATAAGGCTCCACAGCAGCTTCTATTCCTGCGTAAACGTCCCACTGTTGGTCGATG
>CM056838.1:905000-917500 GCA_029853015.1 Chelidonichthys spinosus | reverse complement strand
CATGCCTCAGAGTGGAGGGTTGGTGAGTCCAGGTTCAACGTGTTTACGTTTTCCCGGGGAATGTGAGCGTGGCATTCCTAATGACTTCCTGTCGAACCACGGCGCTCCATCACGATCCGAGCTCCACTACGTCAGTCCACCGTCCCGTCCGAGAGCCGCTTCACCGCCGGCTGGGACTAAAGTCTGGGAAGGCATGAAGGGAGTGTGTGTGTGTGAGGAGGTTTGTTCAGGACCACTTTGCCCCCCCCGAGGTTCGCGGAGGCGTTTAAAAGGTTCCTTCAAAGTGCGAAATAACAACGGGGGGTCTCCAATAATAGCTAAAGCAAACAAAACAAGCTGACCTGCACAAATGTGAAACACAGGCCGAGCTCTCGAAGAATGTCATCACACACACACACACACACACACACACACACACACACACACACACAGATAAAAGGCTGCAGAGGAAGCAGTGGGAGTAGATAAAGAAGGAACGGCTCCAATGGGAACAATGGAGGTGAACAATAATTCAACTTTTCATTCAGCGTGTTGACACTCAAGTGTTTCCGTGCTGATCTATGAATGTATGAATGTATGAATGTATGAATGTATGAATGTATGAATCTATGAATGTATGAATGTATGAATCTATGAATGTATGAATGTATGAATGTATGAATGTATGAATCTATGAATGTATGAATGTATGAATGCATGAATGTATGAATGTATGAATCTATGAATGTATGAATGCATGAATGTATGAATGTATGAATGCATGAATGTATGAATGTATGAATCTATGAATGTATGAATGTATGAATCTATGAATGTATGAATGTATGAATCTATGAATGTATGAATCTATGAATGTATGAATGTATGAATGCATGAATGCATGAATGTATGAATGTATGAATCTATGAATGTATGAATGTATGAATCTATGAATGTATGAATCTATGAATGTATGAATGTATGAATGCATGAATGCATGAATGTATGAATGTATGAATGTATGAATCTATGAATGTATGAATGTATGAATGTATGAATGCATGAATGTATGAATCTATGAATGTATGAATCTATGAATGTATGAATGTATGAATGTATGAATCTATGAATGTATGAATCTATGAATGTATGAATGTATGATATGGATATGTGGATCCACAACAGAAACCTCCTTGTTTGTTTGTGTTCGGTCTAATCCGGACTATTAGTAATGGCAGAGCCCCCCCCCCCCCCCGTCAGGAATGTTAATCTTCCTAAAAGGCTTCGGTCAAGAGTCCGGCGGCCGAGCCAGCGAACACCACACAGACCGCTCCTCCAAGTCCATGTGGGCTCCGAGACCAGGAACCCAGAAACCCAAAACCACAGGGACAGGGAAGAAATGCATTTTTTAAAAGCCGCCTCATAGTGGAACCACAGAACCCAACTCAGACCCCAACCCAGACCCAACTCAGAGACCCAACTCAGACCCAACTCAGACCCTGAATCAGACCCAACTAAGACCCCGACTCAGACCCAACTCAGACCCCTACTCAGCCTGACTCAGACCCCGACTCAGACCCAACTCACACCCCGACTCAGACCCCTACTCAGACCCAACTCAGACCCCAACCCAGACCCAACTCAGACCCCGACTCAGACCCAACTCAGACCCTGACTCAGACCCAACTCAGACCCCTACTCAGCCTGACTCAGACCCCGACTCAGACCCCGACTCAGACCCCTACTCAGACCAAACTCAGACCCCTACTCAGCCCGACTCAGGCCCTGATGGGATAAGAGACTCATCAGAAGAAAATAAAAGTCACGGCACATAAACTCAAAGAAATAGAACTCCCATTGGACCGGGGCCCTTGGGGGTCTTTAAGATGAATGTTATCTCGGCTTGGGGGACTAGAAGGGGGGGCTGGTTGGACCCCCTAGAGACCGTCATTGAAAGAGCTTGTTTTTTAAACTGTAAGTGGAAAGTATCTGATAACCTTGCCTCGGTTCACTACCACGGTGTTTCTAAACCTGACAAAGAGGTTTTATTTGCTGTTTCAGGTGTTTTGATGAACTCTTCACTGAGACGGAGTAAATGAATCCGTCCACCAGCAGGATGATGAAACATGTTGACACCAGTTGAATGAACTTCCGTTTGTTCGTGTCGTGCAGCAGATAAGCCGGCGGCGGCGGCAGCGTCTGAACGCCATGACGCTGCTGCCTGATAGTCGGAGCTTCGGAGCAGGAAGTAGTTCAGGCAGGAATGTGGCCTCGGCGTAACCGGCTCAGTCTACGTCCAGATGAATTACCATTCTGATTTAATTTATTGTAAACAAAGAGAGAATGTGCGTTCTTACAAAGATGGATGCCACCTTTCTTCACCCCCCTTAGATTCCTCCTCATATCTGGTTTGTGTCACGCGTCACGTGATCTGAGAGGATCCTCTCATTGGTTCTCAGGCCTGAGCATCATCATCTCCACCAGACAGCAGCCATTAGAACAGTGCAGATTCAGTTAAAGCTAACGTCTGTGGAATCTACGTGATAACATTTTCTTAACGTTCCGCGGAGAACTTCATGATCAGATACTTTGACTCCTTTGAGTCATAACGGTGGCATGTTAGCAGCTAGCCTTCAAAGAACCGTCTGGGAACGTCCCATAGTAGTGGACTACTAAGTGTTCCCAGAAACCCCCCCTTTAAAGAAGTCCACGTCGGGACCGTCTGGGAACAAGGTCCTTTACACCACTGGGAACCTTCTCAGAACGTTGTGGGAACCTTCAACAAGACAAACGTCGCAGTCAGGGAACCAACGAGAACTCCATATCTAAACTCCGATGTTCATCCAACATCGAGGCGCCGATGGTGAACGCCGTGTGTGCGTCGTGGTGAATGGTCGTGCGTGAGCAGGTAGCGGCGGCGTGTTGACGTCAGGGTCTCGGGGGTCTGGTCCTCCCGGTTGGCCTGGCGACGGCCTCCGTGGGGAGTCTGGGAGTCTGTGGCGGAGCAGCTGGGAGAGCTGGTCTCATTAGAGGAGTGCTGAGCTCGGCATTCCTCAGTGGCAGCGGTGGAGGAGACGATGATCTGATGCAGGAACGCTGCACAACCTCACGAACGTCTCTGGGAAGAAAACAGCGTGGAGCTGAAGTCGTATCTCAGACCTGCTGCGGACTCTATTTTTAACTTTTTGGCGTGAAGTTAAATGAGGACGAAGCTTCTCTGAGCTGCATCAATCACACCTCCACAGCAACTCCTTATCCAGTGTGTGTGTGTGTGTGTGTGTGTGTGTGTGTGTGTGTGTGTGTGTGTGTGTGTCTGTCCGTCCCAGGAGCTCGGCTGTTAGATGTCATCCACTTCCCAGATTGGAATCGCCACAGTGATTAAAAGGAAACATGGCCGACAAGGAGATTACGTTCAGATCGACTGATTATGAAGACGGCAGGAAGAAGCACGATATGACCATCACACACACACACACACACACACACACACACACACACTTCCTCCTCTATTTACTGAATGTAAATAAACTGCCGTTCAACCTTTAGCACGTAGAAGGATTTCATTTTACTGGATTATTAACCAGAATGTTGAGATTAAAAGTTCATTCTTGATTTTAGGAACAAAACAAAAAGATCAAACCCCGTTCAACAGTGAAGCCAAAGCTGGAGGTCCTTCAAACTGTCATTCCTTCTGCTGGCCACCAGGGGGCGACTCCTCTCTGGTTGTATAGAAGTCTAGGAGAAAATGGTCCTACTTCTCTCTGCTGGCCACCAGGGGGCGACTCCTCTCTGGTTGTATAGAAGTCTATGAGAAAATGGTCCTACTTCTCTCTGCTGGCCACCAGGGGACGACTCCTCTCTGGTTGTATAGAAGTCTATGAGAAAATGGTCCTACTTCTCTCTGCTGGCCACCAGGGGGCGACTCCTCTCTGGTTGTATAGAAGTCTAGGAGAAAATGGTCCTACTTCTCTCTGCTGGCCACCAGGGGGCGACTCCTCTCTGGTTGTATAGAAGTCTATGAGAAAATGGTCCTACTTCTCTCTGCTGGCCACCAGGGGGCGACTCCTCTCTGGTTGTATAGAAGTCTATGAGAAAATGGTCCTACTTCTCTCTGCTGGCCACCAGGGGGCGACTCCTCTCTGGTTATATAGAAGTCTATGAGAAAATGGTCCTACTTCTCTCTGCTGGCCACCAGGGGGCGACTTCTCTCTGCTGGCCAAAAGTGAAGTTGAACTTGAATCATGAAGCTAACTTTGTTAGCAGCTTCACATCAGAATCCACATGGATCCAGATCCAGTAAGGGTGCCGGGTGATCCACCCGTCGCTCCTCCAAAGTCCAAATATGGTCACTTGATAAAAACAGATGACGACCAAAATGCCTCACCTGATCCAAGTCATCAGGTCTTGATTGAAGACCAGGCTTGTTAATTACTTGGATCAGGTGTAACTGAGTGCTGGACTAAAACCTGGACCCACACCAGACCTTCTGGGATCAGACTGGACCCCCCTGGTCTACAGACTGATGTTTCTTCCTGCTCATTAAAAGTTCCACCTGCTGGTTTTATCCTTTTTTGAAGTTTTCTGTGTTTCTTTATTATTTAGTTGTTAAACTAAACTTTGGCTCCTTTAAACATTAAACACGTCAGTTTCCATGAAAATAAAGAATACTGAATATAATAATGATTTAACACGGAGGGGGGAGGGGGGGGGAGAGAGAGAGAGAGAGAGAGAGAGAGAGAGAGAGAGAGAGAGAGACAGAGAGAGAGAGAGAGAGAGAAGCAGAGAGAGAGGCAGAGAGAGAGGCAGAGAGACCTTGAGCGTCCAGGAGGTCTTGGATCTCCGACAGGATCCTCGTCGTGGTTCTCGCTCCGGCAGCAGTCTCTCTCTGCGCCGCTTCAGACCAGGTCTCCTTCTGAAATGCGCTTGTCTGGTCTCTCCGGGGTCTGCGGGAGTTTCTTGTCGTCCTGGTCTGGACTCTGTGGGTTCTCTTGTCGTCTTGGTCTGGACTCGTCTGTGGATTTATGACTGAACCCCGTTCAGTCGGATAAAATCTGGAAGTGAAGGACTTTTCTCTCCGAGGATGGAGACGCTGGTCTACCTGCTGGTCTGCTGCTTCTGGGTCCGGCTCGCTTGTGGTCTCGGGTACGCGGAGTCCGGTATCCAGACTGGCCAGAGAGCGGCGAGCAGACACAGGTAAGGACCGAGGTGGACCCGGCACACGGACCGAGGTGGACCCGGCACACGTGTGTAGAAGGGTCGGGAAAGATGCGGATCACTGTAACACGAGTTTCTATCAGAGAAGAAGAAGCATTTATTTATGAATAATAATAATAATAATAATAATAATAATAATAATCATCATTAATCACGAATACTCTTTATTTAGTAGTCTGAACGTAGACGCTTTAAATGAATGAATCCATTTATTTGTGTTATTATTTATTTTATCCAGATAATGAAATAATCAATGAAAAGCAAACATTCAGAATCACTTTTACTTCATGCAGACTTTTTATTGATCACAGAGAGGATTAGAGGAATCTGTTTTAGTGTTAAAGAATACTTAATAAGCATAATCCCAATACAAACAGATGATTGGTTCTATTATTTCAAATGCCCCCCCCCCCCCCAGTTGGAGGTAATAGGGGCGGTTGGGGGTCCAGACCTGGACAGGGTTTTACAGGGATTATGGGTAGTTACTGTTCCTGGGCCCCTGGTGAAACGTTTGGGGCATTAACAGTCAGTAAGTCACCCCCGGCTCTGTTGTCCTGCTGTTGTTGCCCCAGAGTGTGTTTTCCTGTCCAGATGCATGAACGAGCAATGTAGCCGTGGATGAATGACAGAGTCCATCTCTCACATGTGGTGTGTGTGTGTGTGTGTGTGTGTGTGTCTGCATGTGTTTGTACTTAGTGTGTGTGTGTGTGTGTGTCTAATGGGAGTTGAGCTGCTGCAATATGAGCTTCTATTAGCCACATCAGAGTACAGTGTCCCGCCACCGCCGAGTCATGAGACGTGGACCGAGAATACAGACAGACAGACAGACAGACAGACAGACAGACAGACAGACAGACAGACAGACAGAGGCTCAGGAAGAGGAAGAACGACAGGCAAAGTGGAGATGAGTGATAAAAAGTCAAGAGAAGGAGAGACAATTGATTAAAGTGATTAAAAGAAGGGTGGGAGAGAGAGAGAGAGGGGGGGCGGAGCAACAGGAGAAAAGACAGACTGAGAGTAGAAGAGAAAATAGACTCCTGGCTCCTTTAACCCCCCCCCCCCCCCCCCCCCCCCCAGGAGTCAGCATGGCACACACACACACAGGAATGCGCCGGCCCATGCGGTTTGCCCCTCTGACATCCGTCTGAACTCATTGATCTGTTTTGACAGATGTGTGAAGTATTCATCCTGATAGGAGCTGCTGGACAGAGCGAGGGCGTCCCACAGGGTCGATGCCGGGCGCTCTGGAGGACCCCCGACTCGTCCCACCTAACAAACCTGTGTACTGTCTGCTGGCCACCAGGGGGCGACTCCTCTCTGGTTGTATAAGAAGTCTATGAGAAAATGGTCCTACTTCTCTCTGCTGGCCACCAGGGGGCGACTCCTCTCTGGTTGTATAGAAGTCTATTAGAAAATGGTCCTACTTCTCTCTGCTGGCCACCAGGGGGCGACTCCTCTCTGGTTGTATAGAAGTCTATGAGAAAATGGTCCTACTTCTCTCTGCTGGCCACCAGGGGGCGACTCCTCTCTGGTTGTATAGAAGTCTATGAGAAAATGGTCCTACTTCTCTCTGCTGGCCACCAGGGGGCGACTCCTCTCTGCTTGTATAGAAGTCTATGAGAAAATGGTCCTACTTCTCTCTGCTGGCCACCAGGGGGCGACTCCTCTCTGGTTGTATAGAAGTCTATGAGAAAATGGTCCTACTTCTCTCTGCTGGCCACCAGGGGGCGACTCCTCTCTGGTTCAGTCCAGCGTACTCAGCATCCCCGGTTACTTAGCGTATGGACGTTAGCTTTGAGAGCGTTATTTCCCACAATGCACTCTAATAATGAAGCGACTGTAAGCTGATTAGTTGCAGTAAACAGATCTGATTGTACACGCAGATGTCTCCACTCGCAGCCATTGTACTTTCATCACCAGTTCCCAGCATGCATTTCATGTGAGAAAGCCTTTTATACCCCGTTTGGACCCACTTATAGAGATTTGGATCCTTTCCCGCTCCTCGGCCCCTCCCCCACCCACACAAACAACTTCCTCCCTGAAACTCTTTCACAATAAAACCTGAGAGACATTTAAATATATTTTGTGGCGAGCTCGCCTCCATATATGGTAAGACCCACAATCACCTGACAGCTAGCGTCAGAATCGGGACATTCTCCGTCTATCTGACCGGCGGGCTAAACAACCAGAGAGCCGTTTACACAGCGGCGCTGGCCCCGCGCCAAAGTGTGTGTGTGTGTGTGTGTGTGTGTAAAACTTCATCTTAAGATAGAGCAGAGAGACTGAAGAATGTGTGTGTGTGTGTGTGTGTGTGTGTGTGTGTAGATACCTTTACAAGGACGTCGGGGGGAGCGTTGACCTTTGGGCCACGGTTCAAACGGCAGGCCCCGCCCCCTTTTCCACGGCTCATTCAGGCCGCCGGCGAGGCTCAATGAAGGATCCTTCAACAAAAGTGATTTCTTTGTTTGGCAGTAAAACCTCCGCTCCCCTTCTTCTCTTTCATGCTCTTCTTCCTCCCTCCTACTCCACATGTCACTTTGTCAATGATTGCTCCGGTTTTACCCACAATGCTCCTCTGTGGGGCTCCCTGTGTGTGTGTGTGTGTGTGTTGAGATGTCAGTTTACTGGAGACGAAGTGAAGTTCACGCTGAGTTAGGGCTCCGGAAACACAAACAAGACAAAGTGATGGAAGTGTGTGTGTGTGTGTGTGTGTGTAGTTAACAAGCATGTAAGTGTGCTCGTTTGTGAGTCCGTCTGCGTGAACAGCTGATCCTGCTTTGTGCACCAACTTTTAAATAATAATAATAATCATAATAATACTATTAATAGTAATAATAATAATAGTACTAGTAGTAATAAGAGGTATAAGCCCTGTGTTGCCTTAAGGCAATTGTTTATTGAACTGTTCATAATTTCATGTCATAATGCAAAGGGAGTGTTTGTGGTGTGGTACATGTGTTCGCCACAAGGTGGAGCTGTTGTCTATGGGACACTATTATTGTGCGCACTTTCCAATGCTGTGTGGCCCTTAAGGCGAGTGTTTTCTTTAATAAATAACTTCAATGTGTTTTAGAATATGGTACAAGGCTAAAAACATTTGTAATTTCATTAAGAGTTGTTTTATATAAATACGTCAAGTTTATTTGCGCTTTGGGTTAAAAAATATAGCGAAGTACTACTACTTCCGGTTCCCGCACCACTTCCGGTTCCGGGTTCCTCACGGTAAACAGGACATACGCTATGACTGGTGCGACGGTACTGCGTCAAATCTGTCCCCATCCACCTTGAAGTATCAAACAAGGCAATGCCTTTTCACCATCTGAAGAAGGAAATTAAATCTTCAATAACACGTCCCCTGTGGTCCTGGTCCTTCTTGAGTGGTTTAACTCGGTGTCATATCGATGGCGCTACAGTGAAAAGGCAACTTTCGATGCTTCATGGACACGATGGCAGCCAGCAACAAGTCGGAGAAAGCTTCAACGGTCGTCACATCTTCCTCACTGAGCAGCGTCGCCCGTGCTCGAGCCAAAGCAGAGGCAGCGAAGGTGAGGGCTTCATATGCAACTAAGGAAGCACAGCTAAAAGTGGAAAAAACGAAAATTGATGCAGAGCTTGAAGTGCTGATGTTGCACAGAGAAGCAGACATTGCAGTAGCTGAAGCAGCAGTGCTAGAAGAAGAGGCAGAGTGTGGGAGCAGAAAATCAGTATCGGACGAAGTAAAAAGAGAAAGAACACAGGAATATGTACAGTGTCAGATTAGGCTTTCTGAACCTCAAGGCTCCTCACTGCTTCCCCCCGCTAATGACAACAATGGTCACTCAGGTGAAACATTAGTGACGTGGGATGGATCACAAGGTTCAGTTCCAAAGCCACAGCCCAAAAGCAGTAAGCCAAAGTCTGATGACAATCACACACCTTTGCCCACTCATAGAGCATCCGAGACCCCGAGAGAAGTTGAACAAACAAAGACAGCTCTCAGTCCATTCTCCACCCCATTCACGCCTCACCACAATACACTGGCAAGCACGTCGCATTCAGCTGAGCCATTTGCACAATACATGGCACGCCGAGACCTCATCACTTCAGGTCTCTACCAGTATGATGACAGGCCAGAGAATTTTAGGGCATGGTTCTCTTCATTCAATGGTGCAACAGCAGAGGTCGCTCTCACACCAACTCAAGAACTCGACCTCATGACAAAATGGCTGGGAAAAGAGTCAAGCAATCAGGTGAAACGCATTCGCTCTGTACATGTCAACAACCCCGAAACTGCTCTGAAGAAAGCATGGGAGAGGCTTTCGGAGTGTTATGCAGCTCCTGAAATGATCGAAAAATCACTCTTTGAGAGACTGGACAGTTTTCCCAAACTAACGACAAAGGACAATGTAAAGCTACAGGAACTAGGAGATTTGCTGCAAGAGATCCACGGTGCAAAGGAGGACGGGTATCTCCCCGGCCTGCTTTATCTAGACACTTCACGTGGAATCGGACCAGTTGTGGACAAACTTCCATACGGGCTCCAAGAGAAATGGATGTCTCATGGCTCACAATACAAAGATGAACATGATGGTTGTTTTCCTCCTTTCAGCTACTTCTGCAAATTCATATGTAAAGAGGCCAAGAAACGTAACGATCCAAGTTTCAACCAGTACAACAGTCAAACGCACTCGAAACCTGAAAGGCCCTACCAAAGGAACTCTCACTCAGCTAAACCAATCGCAGTGCACAAGACTAACATTACACCCCCCAACAACGACCTTAACAAGAACTGCCCGCTGCACAACAAACCCCACCCACTAAAGAAATGCAGGACATTCAGGAACAAGCTACTGGACGAAAGAAAGGCCTTTCTCAAGGAGAAAGGAATATGTTTTAAGTGCTGTTCGTCAGACACTCATCTTGCTAAGGACTGTAAATCTACAGTAAAGTGCTCTGAATGCGGTAGTACATACCACAACGCCGTCATGCATCCTGGTCCTCCACCACAAACAGACAGAGCTCCTTCTCCTGCTAAAGAGGATGGCGGGGAGGGAGAAAGTTCAGACAGCGCAGCAGTAACTACAACCTGCACAGCAGTGTGCGGACCAGGTCAGTGGGGTCGATCATGTTCTAAAATATGTCTCACACAGGTGTATCGTAGAGGTGACCAAAACAGTGCTGTAAAAGCCTACGTTATTCTTGACGACCAGAGCAATCGTTCCTTAGCTAGGCCAGAGTTCTTTGAACTTTTTAACATTAAAACCGAACCTGTCTCTTACCACCTGAGAACTTGCTCTGGGCTAGTTGAAACATGGGGCAAAACGGCTGAAGGCTTTCAGATAGAGTCATTAGATGGGTCAGTAGTAATCCCACTGCCACTTCTCATCGAATGTGAGGACATTCCCAACAACAGAAGTGAAATCCCAACTCCAAACGCTGTACTGCACCAGCCACATCTCAAGTCCATTGCAAGGGACATCCCCGAGTTGGACCCTAAAGCAGAGATACTCCTGCTGCTAGGACGAGATGTTTTGCGTGCACACAAAGTCAGGGAGCAAGTCAATGGCCCTCATCATGCACCCTTCGCTCAACGCCTAGATTTAGGGTGGGTAGTAATCGGGGAGGTGTGCGTAGGTAACGTCCACAAGGAAACAGTCAGCTCATACAAAACAGTGATACTTGAAAATGGCCGTCCAACAGTTTTTGGGAAATGCGATAGCTTCCTACAAATAAAGGAAATGTCACACACAGCCAGGCCCAGCAAGGCACCTGAACTAACGCTGGGACAAACAGTTTTCAATCGCACTGAAAATGACAATAAGCTAGCTCCCTCCATAGAGGACACTCTCTTTTTAGAGATAATGGACAAAGCCATGTACAGAGACGACGACAATAGCTGGGTCGCCCCTCTACCCTTTAAAGAGCCTCGCCAACCAATGCCAAACAACAGAGAGTTAGCACGCAGTCGATTTTCCTCTCTCAAAAGGAGCATGCAGAGGAAACCCCACATGCAGCTACAATATGTGGAGTTCATGGATGCCATCTTCTCAAATGGACATGCGGAAGTAGCACCTGATTTAGAGCAAGGAGAGGAGTGCTGGTTTCTTCCAACATTCGGGGTTTACCACCCTCAAAAGCCCAACAAGATAAGGGTAGTTTTCGATTCCAGCGCCCAATACTCTGGCGTCTCACTCAACAACGTACTCCTCACAGGCCCAGATCTTAATAACAGCCTCATTGGTGTACTTCTTCGCTTCCGCAAAGAACCTGTCGCTATCATGGCCGACATAAAGCAAATGTTTTACTGTTTCATGGTGTGCGAAGAGCATCGTAACTACCTCCGTTTTCTATGGCACAAGGACAACGATGTCAACAAGGAAGTCGTAGACTATCGTATGAAAGTCCACGTGTTCGGCAACTCACCGTCTCCTGCCATTGCTGTTTATGGACTGCGCAAGGCCATTCAAGCGGGAGCAAAAGAGCATGGGACTGACACAGTCAAGTTCGTGGAGAGGCACTTTTATGTAGATGATGGCCTCATCTCTTTGCCTTCTCCAACCGAAGCAATCGATTTGCTCCAAAGGACTCAAGCCTCACTCGCTGAGTCCAACCTCCGCCTGCACAAGTTTGCTTCCAACTCTCAGGCAGTCATGCAGGCCTTCTGCCCTGAAGATTGTGCAGCAGTAGTAAAGGACTTAGATCTTGGTGGCGAAGAAATCCAGTCACAGAGAAGTCTAGGTCTCATTTGGGAAACTATGGCAGACACTTTCACCTTTTCAGTGGCCACGACAGACAAGCCGTTCACACGGCGCGGCGTCCTGTCATCTGTTAATAGTGTCTTCGATCCAATGGGCCTATTAGCGCCAGTCACCATTCAAGGAAGGGCTTTGCTCAGAGAACTCACTTCTGAAAATTCAGATTGGGACACTCCACTTCCGGAAGACAAGAAAAGCAAATGGGAAGCCTGGAGAGATTCCCTCAAAGACTTGAAAGAGCTTCATGTCCCAAGAACGTACACAACAACTTCTCTGAGCCAAGCAAAATACAAAGAATTGTATCTCTTTTCGGATGCTTCAACCAAAGGCATAGGCGCTGTAGCCTACTTAAGAGCAGTCTTTGCAGACAACAAAGTCGAGACCGGATTTGTCATGGGCAAAGCAAAACTAGCCCCCCAGTCAGAACCCACTATACCAAGACTTGAACTGTGCGCCGCCGTCTTGGCAATAGAGATGGCTGATCTAATTCAGGACGAGTTAGACATCCAGTTTGATGCAGTTCACTTTTACACGGACAGTAAGGTAGTCTTGGGCTACATCTGCAATGAGTCA
>CM056838.1:880000-900000 GCA_029853015.1 Chelidonichthys spinosus | reverse complement strand
TGAGTCCAGAGACCAGACCAGACTATGTGAGGAACCAGAGACCGTCTGTGGTCCCCCAGACGTCTAGATAGTAGCTCACATGAGTCCAGAGACCAGACCAGACTATGTGAGGAACCAGAGACTGTTTGTGGTCCCCCAGAGGTCTAGATAGTAGCTCACATGAGTCCAGAGACCAGACCAGACTATGTGAGGAACCAGAGACTGTCTGTGGTCCCCCAGAGGTCTAGATAGTAGCTCACATTAGTCCAGAGACCAGACCAGACTAGGTGGAGGAACCAGAGACTGTCTGTGGTCCCCCAGAGGTCTAGATAGTAGCTCACATGAGTCCAGAGACCAGACTCTGTGGAGGAACCAGAGACTGTCTGTGGTCCCCCAGAGGTTTTGATAGTAGCTCACATGAGTCCAGAGACCAGACCAGACTATGTGAGGAACCAGAGACTGTCTGTGGTCCCCCAGAGGTCTAGTAGCTCACATGAGTCCAGAGACCAGACCAGACTATGTGGAGGAACCAGAGACTGTCTGTGGTCCAAACAACAAGGTCTCTGCTGTATTTATGTCTAGATGACCTTATATGGAGTGTTGATGGAGCAGCTACAATGTTAGCGTAGCCTAGCACCATCAACCGGACTCCATTCATAAACCAGCGTTTTAACAGCAGTTATCTTGTGGTCTTGCAGACAGACCTAACAAAGCATGACTCAGCACTTTTTACCGATCACCATCATGATGGAGTTATTTCAGCATCCTGTTCATCTGGTTATTGATATTAAATCACAGATCAATACTTTATTCTGGTTCCTCCAGCCCATGTGGATCCAGTGGATCCAGCTTGGTGAAATCCACTCTGTTTGCCCGTATTAAAGCTTCCATACGTTGTTGTTTGTCTCCAGGTGACGGTGAGAAGATCCGACAGATGGAGGAAACCATCCGTGGTCTGACCAAAGACCTGCACACCATGCAGACCACCATCAACGGCATGAACCAGAGGCTGTACGTAAACCTGGTTCCTAATCAACCTACACACAGACTCCTCCTGTTTGGTGTCCTCTATGATCTAAACGGGCCTCCTCTTCCTGTGTAGACCTGGTCTGAATGGGGGTGCGGTCGCCGCTGACTCAGCTCAGCCACATATGAAGGACACCATCAACAGCATCCAGACCAAGCTGGACCACCTGTACAACCAGACCCAGGTAGACCCCCGTCCCCTCTTCACGTTCACACTTCAAACTCCAGGTTTTTCTACTTCACGTGGCCGTTTGCTCCGCTCAGGTCCATGACCAGACGCTGCTCAGCATCAACAACCACCTGGTGAACGGGGCAGCCAATGAGCTGGACGGGGGGAGGAGGAGGAGGAGGAGGAGGAGGAGGGAACCAGCTGAACACTCTGAAGGAGGAGATCCTCACGGAGCTGGAGAGACGGGTGTCCCTGTCCTGCTCCTCCTGCCAGGTGAAGCTGAAAATGTTAAAACTTGTTAGCTGTCAACATTTCCACCTCGCTCCCCCTCGGGGCTTCTGTTAGTGATTTCTGCTGCTAAAGCAGTAAAAACATATATTAGCCACATCCAGGCAGTAAAAGGAGAAAATTAAATTCCATATAAACCGCTGCACTCACATAAAACAAGACTGCAGTGGAAGAAAGATCATTAAGAAAAGGAAAAATGAACAACAAGGCCAAAGGTTTGAAACACAAAACAATCATTATGTTGTCTAAATTAAGTTTTTATTTGCGTTGTGTTCAAGTACAATCCTGGCACATAAAAGGCTCCTGAGTGCAGGGTCCATATATATACAGCAGAATATATTTACACACAAGGTTCTTCAACTGTTCAGCTGTATTATGGAATATAATAAAAATTAATATTTCACTGTTGGCCCGTTCCTATCCATGTGCTGGGGAATTCAAGTGTTGTTTTATTGTTCAAGCATCATTTTTTTCAAGTCAAACACCAAAAAGGTTTTAATACATAATTGATGCAAACGGGGACAACCAGCTAATCCCAGTGGTCCATGTTCCCTGCAGGCCGGCATGGAGGACCTGAGGCGCCAGCAGCAACAGGACCGAGAGCGCGTTCAGGCCCTGGAGAAGCGGATCAGCTCCTTGGACCAGCGCCTGAAGCAGAGCCTGGACGCCTCCCAACGCTACCAGACCTGCTGCACCACGGTCACCGAGCTGGAGAAGAGGCTGTCGGTGCTGGACGGCCGTGTCTCCTCCACGGCCAACAAGTGTGACACCGTCAAAGGACGTCTGGACAAGGAGCTCGCCGGGACGGGTGGAGGGAAGGGACGGGTGACGGAGGACCGGCTGAACGGCCGACTGAGGGAGCTGGAGAAGAGGTTGAACAACACGGTGAGGAAGACGGAGCAGCGGTGCACCAACACCGGCAACAACGTCAAGGACGGCGTCCAGAGAGACGTCACGCAGCTGCGCACCGTGGTCCTCAGTCGCCTCGACGACCACGGCTTCAAGATCGGCAAGCTGGAGCTGGACGTGGCCGTCCTCGGGGACACGGTCACCGACCACAGCCGGCGTCTGAGTCAGGTGGAGAACGCCACCGTATTCCTGGACCGAAGGCTCACCGCGACCGCCAACATGTGCAACGAGACCTGCGGGCCGAACGGGAAAGGCCGTAAGACCGACGACACGGTGAAGACCTTGGAGTGGAGAGTGGTGGCCAACCAGGAGGACATCCAGAGGTTCAACACCCGGTTAGACGACTTGTCCGTGTCAGGCGACTCGCTCATTGAGAGAGTGATCAACTTGGCGGACAACGTCAGAAAGGTCACGGCTGTGACAGGGGAGAACGGCGAGCACTTCAACCGGATAGTCACTGAGGTGGAGACGCTGGGCCGAGACCTGGATGAATGTTCTGTGTGCAGCAGTCTAGAGGAGGACCTGCGCTCGCTCTCCAACGCCACCGAGATCCGCCTCAGCAGATGCCAGGCGGAAGTGACGGATCTGCGGAGGAAGGTGGACTCCGGAGAATCCGTCTGCTCTCAGGTCTGCTCCAACCTCCAGGAGGAGGTGGGACGACTCCGAGAAGAGGTGGACGAGTGCACCGGACAGTGTCGAGTCGACCTGAACGACATGAAGGAACGCCTGGATGGTCACGGGGTCCACAGTGGACAACTAGGAGGGGACCTGAAGTCCATCCAGGGCCAGCTGGCTGGGGTCATGGTCACGTTTAACTCCATCAATGACACCCTGAAGGGCCTGGGGAGGACCGTCCAGAACCACGGGAGCACCCTGACAGACCTGAGCAGTACCAAGGACAGCATCATCTCTGAGGTAAGACGATCTGGCCACCAAAGTCCTTTAGGGTTTGTTCCGGCGCTAAGTCGGAGCACTCGGGCTGTAACCCCTAAACTGGGACAGGAACTCCGGCAGAGTCCAGGATCAACATCTGAGATCTCTAACCAGACGAGTCCTAGGGGAGGCTAAGATACTGAAGAACCCTCAGGCGGAGGAAGACCATGTACATATGGGGGCGTGAGGGGGGACATGTTTATATACATATATAAGATCACAGCCCCGCCCCTCGGCCTCGGGCGCTGCTGTGTCTTTAGCTGTGCTGCTAATGTAGAAAGTAATCATGACTTGTGTAGCATAACACGATCCCCCTGAGTATCCCTTGACCCCTCAGATCTCTCTTGCGACCCCGTCAGGGGTCCCGAGCCCCTTGTTGTAAAGCACCGTAACCATAACGACGGAGCAGCCGTTATGATAACGCTGATGGTTATTACGCTGCTGATGTGTTGTTTTATCAGACTGAAAGTATTGAAACACGACTTCTTGGCAGCAGAGTTTTCCCAAAATATTATTAAAGCAGGAAACATTCAGTCCTGTTGACAGACATAATATGTTACATATTTCTGTGTGTATAAGATACCAAAGGAAAATAAATCACACCAAAGAGTGAAAAAAAGAGTATATTTACAGTAGAAAGTGGTCCAGAATCCACAGATGAACGGGTTCCTACGTTCTTTACCAGGTGGACGGTTTGCAGAAGGAGCTGACGGATCACGTCGATGACTCGAAGGTCCAGTTCGACAACCTGGGCCGAGAGATCCAGATCATCCGGAGCAACCACGTGACGGAGGTGGGGGAGTGCCGGCGGTCCGGCAACGGTCTGGAGAGACGCCTCTCCAAGCTGGAGGGGGTCTGCGGACGCCTGGACTCCTTCTCGGACAGCCTGGACAGGATCAAGCAGGGCCTGAACCGTCACGTGTCGGGCCTGTGGAGCTGCGTTAACGGACTCAACGTCACGGTGGCATCTCATGGTGAACTCATCGACATCCAGAACGTCCAGCTGGAGGACGTCCACGCCGACGTACGCCGGCTCAACTCCTCTGTGGTGGACTTGGTCAAGGAGTTCCACGGTTTCATCGAGCAGGACTTCAAGGGTGAGTCGGAGGGGCCGAAGGGCCTGGGAGAGAGCCCTCGGTGGAAGGGAGGCGGGGTCGGGGTGAGGGCCACGTAGACCAGAGAAGAAATCCAGGCTGAGAAGTCGTCACTTAAAGAGGCTCTGAAGTCTGTAATCTGTCTGTAAGAGGAGTTTTAGTAAACATGAGGCTGAAGGTTTCTTGGCTCTCTGAAGAAAGAAGCTTTTACTGGCAGAGATCAGAGATGGAGGCTGTGATGTCTCATCAGATGTTCTCTCCCCCCCCCAAGGTCCACCTGGTCTAACCGGCCCCCGTGGAGAGAGGGGTGAGCGTGGACCCCAGGGCCTTGTAGGACCCCAAGGAAGGGTTGGACCCGCAGGCAGGGAGGGCAAGCAGGGACTAGCTGGACCCCCAGGTAAAGACCACAACATCGTCTCTGGACTTCTGAGGTCTAGAGATAAATAAACAATACGTTTATCGTGGTATCACTAAATGTATTTATTGTTTATTTATGGAGGGAGATTTACAACTTAAATTGTGGATTTAAAAAAAAAATCAATAAAATTATTGTTTCTCAGCAATTTTGGTAATTATCAGGATAATATGAGGAATCACTTTGTTTAACATGAAAACATCGACTGCATGTCAGAGGTTGGTAGTAACTTTTCCTATCGCTCTTCCTCACAGGTCTCCGAGGTGAACAGGGTACGAGCTCCTCTTCCTGAATACACATGAAATCACTGTTCCAAGCTTGTCTCGGGCTAATCCCTCCTCTCCGTTTGTCCACCGCGACCAGGTCCTGCAGGGTCCGATGCCCACGTGCCACGCCTCTCTTTCTCGGCCGCGCTGACTCGCCCGATGAGGGGCGCTGGAACCATCGTGTTCAACGACGTCTTTGTCAACGAACAGAATGTCTACAATCCCAAAACGGGTGAGCTTCGGATCTTTGGAACGGGGTTACTTTGTTTAGTTTCAGCCAGAACCAATCAGCAGCGAGGACGTATCCCGCCTCAATCGCCATTTGACACAGAAGCTATATTAGTTCGTAGCAGTTAACAAAAATTACACTTACCTAATTATACACATTTATTAATTTAGGAATTTATATTTCAAGTCAACTTGCACTTGTGTCACTCCATTCTTAACCCCGCCTACCAAGCTCCGATTGGTCAACTGTTTCTCCAACTGGGGAGAACTGGGGGCGTGGCCTCAAGACTGGGCTGCTTGTCGTACTTTTGTCGGCCCACAGAAAGTTAGCATCGCGCTGGCTCCCAACAGGATGTTTCCCGCTGGCTTTCGGATTATTGCAGGAAATACGTTTATAATGATAATGTTTAGATAATCTTCACAAATGATCGCCACTGATTTCTGAAGTGTAAATACGATGCGTGTTTACGTTTGGCTATAAAGGAGTATTCGTGTTCTTTTCTAACAGGCCATGAAAGGTCCTTTAGTCCAAGCTAACGTCCATGCTTCCGTCCTCCAGGTTACTTCACGGCTCCGGTGAGCGGGAACTACTTCTTCAGCGGGATCCTGACGGGCCACAAGAACATGAAGATCGAGGCGGTGCTGTCCAAGTCCAACACCGGCGTGGCCCGGGTGGACTCGGCCGGCTACCAGCCTGAAGGCCTGGAGAAGCCCATGGCGGAGGCCAAGCACATCCCCGGAGCTCTGGCTGTCTTCAACGTCATCCTGCCCATGGAGGCCGGGGACACGGTCTGCATAGACCTGGTCTCTGGCAAACTGGCCTACTCGTCCGAACCGCTGACCATCTTCAGTGGAGCGCTGTTGTACGAGACCGTCTGATCGGATTGTGACGTCGTCGTGATCGGTGTGAAGTCGAGACTTTCATCACGAGAGCACCGGACTCGTCTTGTGGATTGTCAGAGACTGAGACCAGGACCAAGACCAAGACACGAGGAGAGTCAATGAGACGCCAATAACTGGACTGGATTCATTCAGCAACGAGGACAAAAATGTTATATTTTACTTTTTAAAAAAGGTGCTTTCACAGCTTTAAGAATTTATGCAAATGTATTTTTATTCTCCCGTTGTCAGCAGAAAAAGGTTTATCTTATAATTCCATATTTCACGTTGTTATATAAACATGAATTCTTTATTGTGGCGATTAGAATCCAGCAGCAGATCAACTGTGCAGAAGTTACTGCTGTTTTCCCTTCATGCTCACAGTTTCATTCTGACCACAAGCAAATTCCCAGAAACACAAACGCTGAAAGCCAACTGTGTGAGAAACCACTGTTCTTTAGAAGGAAACGCACAAATGAGGTCACTGAGCGGGAAACCACAGGATTTTATAAATCATACTACAGCAAAACAATACCACCATTTTAGGAGATGAGCTATGAAGGAGAGGAAGATGAGCCGGGAGGAAGAACGAGGGATTTATTCCTCTTCTCTGGCCTAATAAGGGTTATCTCACTGTCACTACTGTCCAACACACTTCCTGCCTTAACACGTACAAATGTGTGCGTGATATCTAAGTTTGTAGATATTCTTGAATGGATTTTAAAAAGGAACATTTTCTGCAGCATCATATTCACGGTGGGGGGTTATTATTATTATTATATTCCTCTTCAACGTGGGAATATCATTCTCTATGTTTCCACGTGTCGTTTAACCTCGAAGGAATGTAAATATATTGTTTTAGATGTTTATGAGTTACCACTTCACCCAGCCAGGTTGTTGTATATGTTTGGTATGTTTGTTTTGTTTTGCCCACACGTATGCCTCAAATCCAGAGACCTGGTTTCTGTGGACCTGGTTCCTTCATCAAACCGGTGTGACCGTTGTTTGACACCGTTCAGCCTGTTTACACTGATTTCATCTGCACACGCTCGACTGCTTCATCTCTTTGTGTTGGCCTGGTTCATGTTAGCTGAAGACTTTCTTATGCTGCAGCGACACCTTGTGTTCAGGAAAGGAGTAGCACCCGGTCCCAGTGTCCCCCCTAAAGGCCTTAACTGAACCCTCAGAGACTTCACAGAGTCAGCTGGGAGACGGAGATGGTTCACATACAAAAACCTGATATCTGGGGGATAGACTTGTCTTCAGATGAGATCTATTTTCTTTTTTTAAGTTAAAACAGCTTCAATAAGCAAAATGAAAAATAACGTTTCATGAATAAACCAGGTGTGTAATATAAACTGTTCCTCTGGTTTAAAGTGTTTTATGTTCTTAAATCCGTCATGCTTGTGATGCTGAACACTCACTGTCCTCAGTGTCTGGGCGACGGTGGGATCGGATCATCACTCACCAGCAGGTCTCTTTATAAACAAGTCATCCCAGTGTAAAGGGATCCGTGGCATTCAAGGGAGGATGCACTATAAGACGTAGATGTAGCCGCTTTAACATTTAATAGCCAGCTCCATATCAGTGATTCAAGATATCCAGAGTCCTTCTTCAAAGGAGACGAGTCGTCCTTGTTCTCTCTGGTGTGAGTCCAATTCAAATAACCACGATGGCATTTTTCAAGATTTAGAATGAACATTGTGGATATCTGCCTCATTAGTAAAAATACAATACAATAGTGTGTGTATATATATATATATATATATATATATATATATATATATATATATATATATATATATATATATATTATATACATATATATATATATATATATATATACAGTGCTCTACTAAGTATTTGTACTTCGTTACTTCCCACCTGTGAGTTAAACAGCATAGTTACACTTCGGGAGGCCGTGTGTACATCTTTCCTCGCCGCGGTCGTATTCGGATCCTCAGGTCTCGTATTACCGAGCTCATCGGCAGCACATGAACGCAGCATCGCACAGCCAACACACACGCTCGCGCGCGCCGTCCTTCCCGGGATTCCCGTTGCCATGGAGCCGAGTGTGTTTCTGTGCTCCGGCGAAGTGAAAGGTTGAGCTTTAAAAGAGTGAGGAGGAGAACAAGGAGGAGAACAAGGAGGAGAACAAGGAGGAGAACAAGGAGGAGAACAAGGAGGAGGAGGAAGCGCGGACCGTCGTCTCCGTCCAGGTGAGTTGATCCCTGTCCGGGTTCCCACCACGGTGAGCGGTACCTGAAACCTAGCCTAGACCTAGCTTGGAGTTAGCTTGGAGTTAGCTTGAAGTTAGCTTGAAGTTAGCTTGAAGTGAGCGGAATGATGACCAGAGGTTTTGTCGTCTCCCTGTCCGTTAGTTTCCGTTAGTTTAATTGTTTTTAATTAAAGTAACGTAACGGGTCAGAAAAGTGAAAAAGTATTAACATAAAGTTAGGTCGTCATCGAGCTCAGAGGAACTAGTGCCACCAAGAGGTGCTTTGGAGTACTGCAGGGGGCACGATTTAAAAAACAACATCCTAATCAGAGGTCCTAAATGATATTATTATTATATAATTATATTACAAAAAAGTTCAATAACAATGTAAATAAGCCACATTTTATATTAAATTATTATTTTGTTTGACTTGAACGTCCATGACTTTAGCGATTATTAAGACTTAAATTGTTGCATTTATGATTTTCAGCTACAAGGTAGTAGAAGGTTCACTGGAGGTATTAAAAGAAAATACAGAGCCGGGGCAGGGGGGTAAATCTATATCTATATCTATAGCGAATTAGCCCATTTAACAGGAAAAAAATCCCAAATTATAGACATAATTAATTACAAACAAAATGGGAAATAGTATTTTTCAAGTTAATTTATAACTTTATGATCTGACAAAATTGTTTTTTTTTTCTGATTTACTATCACTAACACTTAACATTTTACACACTTAAAATTCATGGTTATTCTTTAATCTCAGAGAATAAATGTACCTCTTTAATCTTGGAGTTTTTTTAATATTCCCACATAGCTCTGTATTTATCAATATTGTATTATATTCTATTTTATCTTTTTTTGTAATATACTGTTGTAGTTTGAGAAACTGTGTTGGGCTTATATTAAAACCTCCGACCCCGGATATCTTTCACAGCAGCATGACGTAGCAGAGTGATTCAGGTGGACCCACAGCAAGTAAAGATGCTCCGGTTTATTGTGTCACAGTCATGCACTACACAGAGCTCAGCTAAATGGAACGGGGCCGTGATTGATGTTATTAATTCCACCTGCTGTGTGTTTACCTGACAGGGGACTACTGCTGGTCGTCAGCATGCTGCACATTTGTCAGCAAGTCTCCTGTTCTCTCTTTTCTGTCCCAGCAGCCCTTGCAACTCCACGATGAGCAGCAGAGCAGAAGGTCGCCTGCAGCTGCTGCAGATCTACCGCCTGCTGCAGTTCGTACACAAAGCAGACACGCTGCAGATCGAGAAGATGGTGAAACTCGGGGTGGAGAACCTCGTCAACCTCACGGAGCCACGCGACGGCACCGGGGCGCTCCACGTGGCGGTCTCGGCGAACAATCAGGGTGACGGGCCTCGTCTTCACACCGTCACATTAAACACAGGCTGCATTGGGACTAGACTGTCCATATTGTTTGTGAGACAACGAAGTCCAGAACGTCCTGACTGTTTGTGTCTTCGTCCCGACCCCCTACAGACTTGGTGGGCTTCCTTCTGGCCCAGGGAGCTCACCCCGACGTCCAGGACAAGAAGGGCCTCACCCCGGCAATGTTGGCTGCTGAGCTGGGCAACGACGGCATCCTGGCCCTGCTGGCCCAGAGCCAGGCCGACCTGAGACTCCAGGACGCCGAGGGCAAAGGTGAGCTCAGCTGTCTGCCCCTGGAGGCGGGGCAGATGGTGATGGGGTAGTAGTGCATCTGTGTGATAGATATAAAGGACTGTGTGGAGCATTAATATGGATGTTTTAGTGTATAATCCTCCACGTTGTCAGGGCAGATACTGATTATTATTCATCTAGGGGAGCAATAACTGATATTTGTCTGTCCATTAGAATATCACAAACTCTCTCATGATGAGAGAGAGACTGAATACATGCCTCTGTATTATGTATGCACTGTATGTGTGTGCACGATTGTGTGTTCATCTAATTACAGGTCAACCTCTCATGGTGATCCTCCATGTGTGAGCCCTGCTGAGTAACCTGACCCCCCCCTGTAGTCCTCAGTGTTATAAAGCACCACTTAAAATTCTGTAAACACGTGTGGACTAAATTAAAACGGCCTTGTTAGGATCATTGTAGGTAAAAAGACATATGACGTTAACATAATATACGTCTGCAGCACAATTTATAAACATCAGCTGCATTTATTAAACTATATTATAACGTCGAGCGGCAGAAAAGAGAGGAGGAGGGAGTAACGCTAGAGATGAAACTATAGCAAATTAGCACATTTAAGAGAAAAAAATTACGAGAAACAAAATGGAAATAATTCTCAAAGTAGTTTTATAATTTCTTAAATGTGTGAGCTTTCTTTTTCAAAGATTTGCTTCATCAATCTCTAAATATTTTGAGTATTTCTAGTTCATTTATGACTTTACGATCTGAAAAATTAATTAATTATCACTATAATGTTGTAAATTTGACACTTAAATCTCAGAGATTCTTGCTCTTTAGCACGTTTAGCAGCACAGACGTGATGCGTTGCTATGGTTACTCAGCTACCAGGACCCCACAGCACAAACCCATTTTGATGATGTCAATATTGTTTTTGTTGAGATGCATTTTAAAAGCTGACTGAAATCAGACATCCAGGACGTCCCACGTGTTGCTCCGCCCCCTCAGGTGTGCTGTTCTACTGCATCTACCCCACCAAGCGCCACTTCCGCTGCCTGCAGGTGGCGCTGAAGAGCCAGGCAGACGTCAACAACGTGTCGGCTCAGGGCGCTCACGTCTTCCAGTCCATGTGTGAAGAGGCGTTCGAGTGCACCGCCATGTGTCTCCTCCTGCTGGGGGGAGGGGCCGACCCCAACGCAACTAATCAGGTGACACGTCAGACTTACACTGAGGCATTATGGGAAGTGAGGCGATGGCGTGGAGTGTGTTGGTGATCACCTGAGATTCATGCGGACTCCTCATCTCTCCCACCAGCAAACCGGCGTCACGGCGTTGATGGCGGCAGCCAAGGCGGGCTCCCTGCAGCTCGCTAGAGCCATTCTCCATGACGCAGGAAACGCCAACGCCATGGACCACAAACGCCTCACAGCAGTGCACTACGCCGCCATGGGGGGCTTCTTTGAGGTGCAGTATAGCTCATCCAATGGCACTATGAAATGGGTGACTGGTCCTATATTTAACAAGTATTAATATATGAAACGGAAGACAGGGCTCATACGGGTGCTGGAAGACCTTCAAAACACTTGAAGCACTTGTGGTGTTTTCAAGGTTTGAAAAGAGCTTGGATTTAAAAAAAAAGTGCTTTAAATGGGTTGATCTGATGGGTTGGTGTGTGGTGTTTGGTGGTGTTTATTGATGTTTGGTGATGTTTGGGGATGTTTGGTGGTGTTTATTGATGTTTGGTGATGTTTGGGGATGTTTGGTGGTGTTTGGTGGTGTTTATTGATGTTTGGTGATGTTTGGGGATGTTTGGTGGTGTTTGGTGATGTTTATTGATGTTTGGGGATGTTTGGTGGTGTTTGGTGGTGTTTATTGATGTTTGGTGATGTTTGGTGATGCTTGGTGGTGTTTGGTGATGTTTATTGATGTTTGGTGATGTTTGGGGATGTTTGGTGGTGTTTGGTGATGTTTATTGATGTTTGGTGGTGTTTGGTGATGTTTATTGATGTTTGGGGATGTTTGGTGGTGTTTGGTGGTGTTTATTGATGTTTGGTGATGTTTGGTGATGTTTATTGATGTTTGGGGATGTTTGGTGGTGTTTGGTGATGTTTATTGATGTTTGGTGATGTTTGGGGATGTTTGGTGGTGTTTGGTGATGTTTATTGATGTTTGGTGATGTTTGGTGATGTTTATTGATGTTTGGTGATGTTTGGGGATGTTTGGTGGTGTTTGGTGATGTTTATTGATGTTTGGTGATGTTTGGGGATGTTTGGTGGTGTTTGGTGATGTTTATTGATGTTTGGTGGTGTTTGGTGATGTATATTGATGTTTGGTGGTGTTTGGTGATGTTTATTGATGTTTGGGGATGTTTGGTGGTGTTTGGTGGTGTTTATTGATGTTTGGTGATGTTTGGTGGTGTTTGGTGATGTTAATTGATGTTTGGTGGTGTTTGGTGATGTTTGGTGGTGTTTGGTGATGTTTATTGATGTTTGGTGATGTTTGGGGATGTTTGGTGGTGTTTGGTGGTGTTTGGTGATGTTTGGTGGTGTTTGGTGATGTTTGGTGATGTTTGGTGATGTTTGGTGGTGTTTGGTGATGTTTGGTGGTGTTTGGTGGTGTTTGGTGATGTTTGGTGGTGTTTGGTGATGTTTGGTGATGTTTGGTGATGTTTGGTGATGTTTATTGATGTTTGGTGATGTTTGGTGGTGTTTGGTGATGTTTATTGATGTTTGGTGATGTTTGGGGATGTTTGGTGGTGTTTGGTGGTGTTTATTGATGTTTGGTGATGTTTATTGATGTTTGGTGATGTTTGGTGGTGTTTATTGATGTTTGGTGATGTTTATTGATGTTTGGTGATGCTTTGGTGGTGTTTATTGATGTTTGGTGGTGTTTGGTGATGTTTGGTGGTGTTTGGTGGTGTTTATTGATGTTTGGTGATGTTT
The DNA here is from genome assembly GCA_029853015.1 of Chelidonichthys spinosus. Lineage (NCBI taxonomy): Eukaryota > Metazoa > Chordata > Actinopteri > Perciformes > Triglidae > Chelidonichthys > Chelidonichthys spinosus. The sequence continues at coordinate 887,013 of CM056838.1, read as the reverse complement.
GGTGGTGTTTATTGATGTTTGGTGGTGTTTGGTGATGTTTGGTGGTGTTTATTGATGTTTGGTGGTGTTTGGTGGTGTTTATTGATGTTTGGTGGTGTTTGGTGATGTTTGGTGGTGTTTGGTGGTGTTTATTGATGTTTGGTGATGTTTATTGATGTTTGGTGGGGTTTGGTGATGTTTGGTGGTGTTTATTGACGTTTGGTGATGTTTATTGATGTTTGGTGGTGTTTGGTGATGTTTGGTGATGTTTGGTGATGTTTGGTGGTGTTAATTGATGTTTGGTGATGTTTATTGATGTTTGGTGGTGTTTGGTGATGTTTGGTGATGTTTGGTGATGTTTATTGATGTTTGGTGGTGTTTGGTGATGTTTGGTGGTGTTTATTGATGTTTGGTGGTGTTTGGTGATGTTTGGTGATGTTTATTGATGTTTGGTGGTGTTTGGTGGTGTTTGGTGGTGTTTATTGATGTTTGGTGGTGTTTGGTGATGTTTGGTGGTGTTTGGTGATGTTTATTGATGTTTGGTGATGTTTGGTGGATGTTTGGTGGTGTTTGGTGGTGTTTATTGATGTTTGGTGATGTTTGGTGGTGTTTATTGATGTTTGGTGATGTTTGGTGGTGTTTGGTGGTGTTTGGTGATGTTTGGTGGTGTTTGGTGGTGTTTATTGATGTTTGGTGATGTTTGGTGGTGTTTATTGATGTTTGGTGGTGTTTGGTGATGTTTGGTGGTGTTTATTGATGTTTGGTGGTGTTTGGTGGTGTTTATTGATGTTTGGTGGTGTTTGGTGGTGTTTATTGATGTTTGGTGATGTTTATTGATGTTTGGTGGTGTTTGGTGATGTTTGGTGGTGTTTGGTGGTGTTTATTGATGTTTGGTGATGTTTATTGATGTTTGGTGGTGTTTGGTGGTGTTTGGTGATGTTTGGTGATGTTTGGTGGTGTTTATTGATGTTTGGTGATGTTTATTGATGTTTGGTGGTGTTTGGTGATGTTTGGTGATGTTTGGTGATGTTTATTGATGTTTGGTGGTGTTTGGTGATGTTTGGTGATGTTTATTGATGTTTATTGATGTTTGGTGATGTTTGGTGATGTTTGGTGGTGTTTATTGATGTTTGGTGATGTTTGGTGGTGTTTGGTGATGTTTGGTGTTTGGTGATGTTTGGTGGTGTTTGGTGGTGTTTGGTGATGTTTGGTGTTTGGTGATGTTTGGTGGTGTTTGGTGATGTTTGGTGATGTTTGGTGATGTTTGGTGGTGTTTGGTGGTGTTTGGTGATGTTTGGTGATGTTTGGTGGTGTTTGGTGGTGTTTGGTGATGTTTGGTGGTGTTTGGTGATGTTTGGTGATGTTTGGTGTTTGGTGATGTTTGGTGGTGTTTGGTGGTGTTTGGTGATGTTTGGTGATGTTTGGTGGTGTTTGGTGGTGTTTGGTGCCTCCCAGGTGCTCCAGGTGCTGTCTGCGTACTCGGCTGACATGGGCGTGATCGACCTGGAGGACTGTTCACCGCTGCACTACGCCGCTGCCTCGGGCAACGCTAACTGCTGCAGGTTTCTGGTCCAGAGAGGTGAGAGGCCAAAACACCTCGCAAAGCATCACACTTTCTACTGAGCACCATCATTATGTTGAGAAAGCTGTGATCTTTGTTCAGGTTGTAATCCCAAACTGAAGAACCGGGACGGTTCGTTGCCTCGCCAGATTGCCAAAGACGCCGGTCACAAAACGGCCACCAAGCAGCTCAGGAAAGCAGAGCAGCAGCAGCGGAAAGGAAACAAATCCAGCGGCGCCGACCTCACGTCCGACCTCTGGGCCCTGACCCTCCACGACTGGTCTCACGAGCATGAGGCTGAACTACGGCAAGCATTCGGGGACAGATCCAACACCGTGAGTGCCGAGATGTTCGTCTCCGTGTTAGAAGGCCTGGAAGCTCCCGCTGAACTGGACCAGCTCCATGAAGTGGTCTCAGCCCACAACAAGGGAAGAGAGGGGGGCGTCAGCGTCAACGACTTCATCAGAGGCGTCAGGTACGTCCAGAAGGCCTTCCTCCTCTCCTCGTATGTGCCGAAGACGAAGAAGGGGGCCAAGCGGGCGAAGGGAGCAAAGAAGAAGGGTAAGTTTGTCCTCCCCATGCCCATCTGTACCTGCCCCCCCGACCTGATGCCCCGCAGACCAGACGGGGGCCCGCCACGCTTCATGATCCAGACCTACTACAACGGCTCGGACATCCGGCGGTTCGACCGCCACCACCCGCCAGAACATCCCATCATGAACGACTCGGGCTGGTACATGGAGAGGCCCGAGGAAGTCTACGTCAACGGCAACCACTGTGTGAGGAGCGGGGACCTGCAGTCTCTGGACCTGGCCCTCAGCCAGGGAGTCCCTGTGGATGTCCAAGACCAGTTCTACAAGACCCCGCTGATGGTGGCGTGCTCCAGCGGCGACTACGTGGTGGCTCAGTACCTCCTTCAGCGGGGGTGAGAATTGTCATAGCGAGTGACAACGTGAAGACAATTGTTCCTTGGTAGTGGTGAACTTCCAGAGAGTCATCATGTGACTAAATTCAAGAGGGAAATTTAAAAGGTCTACTTTATCAAAATGTCATGATTGAGAATCCTGATAATCATCAAAATATCCTAAAAACTCTTAAAGTTGTTCTAAAACCGGAATCATTTAGTATTCTGTTGAAAAAATGGGACTCTGTCTAATGTCACCATGGCAACGCGGCTCTTCCTGACAGGGACTCTTTCTTGTCGCCATGGAAACAGGGCGGACGTGGAGGTGCGTGACCAGTTCCTGTGGACGCCGCTCCACCACGCGGCCCACGCCGGCCAGGTGGAGCTCATGGAGCTCCTGCTGGAGGCGGGGGCCGCCGTGGACGCCCGGACCCTCAGTGGAGCCACGCCCCTCATGAGGGCCATCCAGAGCTCTCGGCCCTCCTGTGTGGACCTCCTCATCAAGGCGGGGGCCAGCGTCCAGGCAGAGAACAAGAACGGTTTGACATTTAAAATACTGATGTTTGAATGCGTTCCATTTAGAACAGATTAATAGGAACATAAGGAACGTAAAAAACACCTTCAGTCCTGTTATTGTTATTGTTATTCAGAACAAACCTGCCTCGACATCGCCAAAGCGTTCGCAGACTCGCGGGTCATTGAGCTGGTCCAGGACAAGATGGACTCGCTGCCCAAACCAAAGGAGCCGGCGAAGGGAAAGGGGGGCCAAGCTCAGAGACCTAAACCTGCTCTAGGACAGGTACCTAAAATGTAATGTACCCGAGTGACTCCATTAAAGCTCCTTCACCCGTCTGCTGCCAACTCTTCCTGTTTCTGTCTGCTCACACCTTTTTATTTACTTTATTTTATATTTACTCTTCCTGCCGACATGTTGCAACTAACATCTCCACTTTCTACTCCTCACATTCACAAAACAGGCTCCTTACCTTAGTTTTCATGCATTTCATTATTAATATGACATGAGGTTCAGTTAGTCTTGTAATGAAACAGCCGGTAGAAATGTCCTTCATAGGAATACTTGTACTTTCTACTTTGAGTACATTTCAGTCGGTTTACACTTGTACTTAGAGTGTAATGCAGAATAAAGTAGAATCAGTACTTCTTTTTATTTCAGAGTATTCAGAGTACAATGTAAGACAAGTACAATGTACCATCACTCCAATACTCCTCTTTTGTTTTTCCTCCTGATGTCCAAAAATATATTCATTAATAAATACTTTAGTGTCTAACGTAAAGTAAATAAACGGATATCCCACCTTCACATGTACACGGATAATTATATACATCTCTACCTGCAAATAATAAGTAAATAGTATTTAATGATAACTCAGTAAATAATAGCAGTAAATAAATGATAATGCTTACTCATGCATTGTACTGTGTATAACTATATACACATACACATCAAAAGGTAGAAGATGGTGTTAAAAAAATAATAATAATAGTAAAAAAGGCAATAATAATGATGATAAATTCACCAAAAAAATAATAACAATAATAATAATAAATACAATAGAATAAATAAAAACAAATCTAATAGAAAAATAAAAAATTGGAGAGGAGGGGATAGAATGAGTACTTGTACCAGAGTATTTTGGAACATCAGTATGTGTACTTGGACTGCAGGACGTGTGGACTTGTTGAAGTTCAACCTGCAGGTGTTCTTCCACCTCATCTCTTCACTGCAGCGTCTTCTTTCAGCCTGAGAAACTAAAACCTGAAACCAAACCTGATTACTACGAGCAGCAACTTGTAAGCAAATGAGGGCAGGTGTGTCGCGTTACAGCAGAACGCTGCGAGCACGTTTCCTCTAACCGGCTCAGATCTGTCCGGATGCATGGATTTGTCATCAGGACTCTGGAGGGCAGCAGCTGGTGATGAAGCACAAATACAGTATTCATCATTTAAATATTGCTGTAAGCAGCAATTCTGGGGGGCAATAAAGAAGTCTGTCAGAATAAAATGCACACAGGTTCAATATGGAGCGTTTCCAGGGTTTAATAACTCTAATCATACGCTGTTATATGGAACCCCGACGTTGGAAGTTCATCCAATATTCTCTCATGATGGTCGACCTATGAGTCAGCTGATCACCGGCTGTATATCTCTACAGGGACTGTGCAGCTGGTCTGGGTGTGTTATTGATCAGCCTGCATGTCCCGGAGGGACCGCTATGTTTGATTCACAAATCACTTCAGCGGGAGAAAAACACCTTTGAGCAGAGCCGTTCCTTACCAAGTGGACTACGTGGGTGCGTAGGCTCCCCACAGCCACTAGGGGGCCCCAAGCTGCACTTTCTTTCTTTCTTTCTTTCTCTTTCTTTCTTTCCATCTGATCGGTATGATGGGATGACTGACAAAGGTACCTTTTTATTGTTATTTTCTGTAGTTTAAATTGATCAGGTGGACTTGAGAGGTTTTCACATTTTGTCCCCATCGTGGTCTCCAAACTAAGTCCGTTATAAAGATGATGAAACGTGGCGAGGAAGCATCATCCAACCACAGCCTCTCCTCCACCCGACCTCTGTCACAGCAGCAGCAGCAACTAAACATGCTAATGCTAACACCTGGACGTTACATCACCTACAGGCAAGAGAAGGAATAACTATCTGCACCTGCAGACTTGTAGCATGTAGTTATTATGTCTGTATGTGCATGAGAAAGTGAAGGGTTTTACATTCATAGTTTTATTTCCATCAGACAGGTTAGAAAGATAAAACAATCATCTTCCTCAGAAAGGAGGAAGGTGAATGTAAAGCAAACTGATGGGGTGATCATTATTCTTATTATTAGATAATAGAAATGCAATCATGTGAAGTAGAAACAAAGTGTTTTCTTCTTGGGATGGTTTATGTAATGGATGCATTAAAGGTGTGGTATTAGTATGAATAGGGGTCTGACCAGACTCCTTTTCCAACATTTATTTACACATTTATTTGTTTTTCCGTTATTATGGGCTATCTTGTTTTTGTTGTTTAAAATGTTTTTATTAAATATTTGAAATGAAGTTTATTCCTATACTTTATTGTATTTTTAGAGAGATGGAGAGACTTTAGCTGTCTGAAGTAAAACAAAACAAATGTTTTATTTGTTGAATAATCTGTGTCTGAACTGCTTAATGATCAGCCGATCAATATTTATCGCCTCTCGGGTTTCATCTCGGTTTTATTTCTGTTATTTTATTTCTGTTAGTTTATTCTGTGTCGGTGCAGCTAAGGTGACTCTGACCCTTCATGACCTTTGACCTGTCCTAACTCCACATGAGTGCTTTCAGTAACATCTTGGCGAATCATCAGGGTGCTGTAGCAGAGACGCCGACTGCCACCGCCAGGAAGGCTCCGCCCCCTCAGAGCAGGAAGACTCCGCCCCCCCAGAGGGACCCGGAGAGCATCATCCTGCAGAACGCCAGGATCTCTACAGGCCAAACCAACGACCACGACATCACCTTCACGCCAAAAACGGTAGGTCGCCTCCAGAGACTCTCCAGCATCTGTTTCCTGTCGTATTACAACGAAGTCTCCAACCTTTTCAGTCCGCCTCATTAGTCTTCATGATCTGCTGCTTCATGGACTCAAAGTCACTGTTGGATTACTGGTGTGAGCCAAACTATTCAACCTTCAATTTTGGTTATTGAGTATGGTGTTTCCAAGGTTTGAAAAGTGCTTGGATGTAGACTAAAGGTCTTGAAATGTGTGTTGTATGTGATGACATCTATGATAGAACAGAGAGGTTCTCTCCGGCTTCCTCCCACAGTCCAAAGACATGCAGGACGGGGATAGGTTCATTGATGACTCTAAATGTCCCGTAGGTGTGAATGTGAGTGTCTCTACATGTCGGCCCTGTGATAGACTGGTTACCTGCCCAATGACAGCTGGGATCGGCTCCAGCCCCCCTGCTCACCTTGTTACTCCGTCCATCAGGTCAGGACTTCCCCGACGTACTGCATAATGAACGCTGTCTCTGGTCTCAGGTCTGGGGGAAGCCGCCGACAACCAGCCAGCTGAGGTCAGCGGTGGACAGACGGAGGCAGGTCTCGTCCCTGGAGCTGGACTTTGACGACTTCATGACGCCTTTCAGCCACAACATCCAGAGGAAACCTCTGGAGCCAGCAAAGACCCCCGACTAGACCCCGAGGAGGGTAGGCAGCAAGAGACACTCAGACATCTGTCGGCTGAGCTGGACGGACAATAGTAATAACTATTATTGATAACAATAATAATAATATGAATAGTAGTTACACTGGATTCACCGATTCTATTTTCACTACAGCTGCAAGTTGGACATCGTGTCACTGAACCTTTATTAGACCGACACATGAATAATTTCATCACGCTAACTGGACAAAATGTCCCTTTGTTAATAATCACAGGACCGATAATAACAATGTAAATACTCACTTAAAAATAAAGACATTTCTTAGTATGAACTAAATCTTCCAGTTTATTCACTATATATATATATATATATGCAGTGAGACACGTAGGATCTGCTCACTTTGTCTTTCTTTCTG
>CM056838.1:832500-875000 GCA_029853015.1 Chelidonichthys spinosus | reverse complement strand
AATGTGATTTTGGAGAAGGTGTAGGAACCCTGAGAAAAACACAGTTCACCTGAACACCACACAGCCCTGATTATTCATGTTCCTGGTGCTCCGCCTGTGAGCTAAAAATCTGCTGCAGTGGGTGAAGGTTTGCTCCCTGACAGCCGGTGGAGGATGAGCTTCGGCATTGTGGGGGGGGGGGGGGTCACGAGAGGTCACGGGAGACGACGTCTGCTTGTCAATAGGAGGGTAGAATCATGATGGTGTATACCAGCGAGGGAGAGGGATGAAGAAGAAAAGGGATGGATTCTGAGGAATAAACTGGCCTGTCATCGCTCTGAGGGGGGGAGGAGATACCAGTCTCCAAATATAGGAGGGGGGAATAGGAGGTTGTTGTTTAGGAAGGAGGAAAAACACCGGGGTGTTTTCCCAAAGCGGGGGGGCACTGCAGAACCGGAGTCTGTTCTGCTGCAGCCAATCGATGAGGAGAGTAACGGGGAGGAGGGTCGGCTTCACCGCGGCGGGGTCGGCTTCACCGCAGTGGAGGCTTTCTGCCCCCCCGACTTTCACCTTCATAACCCCCCCCCCCTCTCTCCCTCCTCCTCAAGGCCAGACTCTGCTCTCTGATATCTGACGCCCCGCTGTCCTAGAAACCAATCTGGCAACCTCCCGGTGAATCAAAGTCTGGTGGCCAACGCCGCTCACTTTAACTTATTAGCTGAGTCAGCGTCTGACGAACAGGAACTTTGCACGATTGCATAAAAACATTGTGAGTTTGTCTGCGTTTGGCTGTTTAAAGGGGGTGGGGGGCTGGTGAGGATCCGGATCAGCGCTGGTACTGGCCTAGCTCAACACATCTGGCCAGACGTGATGTTATTATTTAGTTGTACTCTGTTCATTAATTCATCATTCGTTCATTAATTATGAGAAAAGTGACCTGGTCCACCTTAAAAGATCAGTCCACCTTAAGTGTTGCAGAGTCAGAGCAGCAGGCTGCTGCTAACTTCAGGGGCTAACCTCCTAACTATCAGCCAGCTGACAACGAGACGGGAGCTTACCCACAATGCACTGCAACCGGACACTCGCTCATGCTACGTGACATTCGCTGTTAGCTAAGAATCACGTGGCTTTGAGTTAGCCGTTGCTTAGCAAGGTGTGAACATTTTCTGCACCGTGAGGTTACAGATGTTACAGATGGATTATAGGAGTGGGGTACTAAGGGTTCTAATCCCAGTCTGGGATTACAGAGGGTCCCACGTGGGTCCCTTTGATGATGCCTGATGCTCGCGGTTTCAAATTTCGTTAATCAAAGCCTGGCTCATTCTCTTTACGTGTGTGTGTGTTCTGTTTCAGCATGCATGGTTTGAACTACAGAGAGAGGCAGAGAGACACAGACTGTGGATTGGGGAGAGAGAGGGAGAGAGGGAGAGGAGCAGGAAACCAGACCAAACATGGGCACAGGTGACGCACAGAGGATACCCAGTTTCCATAGCAACAGGCAGGTGCAAGACAGTGAGAGCTAATCTCACTTTTTCGATCTGCTGAGGTGAAACATTTGCATGCACATCGTGGCCCAATACACACACACACAGCCACACACACACATATAGTGGGAAACGCCTGAGACATTGGGAAACAGGGGGGAGTGAGTTAAAGGGGAAATGAAGCTAGGAGTGGTTGATCTGCACCCTGGGGTGAAATACATGATGAAGAGGGAGACGACGTGGGGGGGCGGGGGACAGTGAGTTGAAGAGAGAGAGGAAGTAGACAGGAAGGAAGGTTGAGGAGAAGAAATGTTGTGTGTGAAAGTTAATGACACGTTTAAAACAACACCCCACCTCGCTAGATCCACCTTACTAGATCTGCATAGCTAGATCCACCTTACTAGATCCAACTTACTAGATCAACCTAGCTAGATCCACCTAACTAGATCCACTCGTCCTCCGACAGCAGAACGACACTATTATTCTGTTACACTCCCCCCTCCCCACACACACCGGCTGAGCAGCTGTTCTGCGACGTGTCTCAGTGTGATGGTAGATCCATGCTAGCAGATCTGTGGGCTCTACTTCTAGATCCACCCGTCGCTCCTCCACACTCTAAATATGGTCACTTCCTTCAGTGTTTGCAAAACAATCAAAGATGGTGACGACCAAAATGCTGAAGTGGAGGCTACAAAACCGTAGCATTCTGTAGTTACCATAACAAAGACAACAACTTATGTTATTATATTTCATACTGAGCTCATCACACGGCTCACTTGGCATTTCAACCCCAGTCATGCAGCAAGGCCGTCTCAGCTGTTCACACACACACACACACACACATGTACTTCCATACACACGTTTGGGAGATGGAGAGGACGTAGATTTTGAGTTCAGTCGGCAGGAACGGTCCACTTCCTGTGAGCTCGCCAGGAGGGACGTTAGATTCTGGGCCAGTGCACCGTCGCTGCTCCTCTTCTGTTTGTTTCCTCCTCCTCCTCCTCCTCCTCCTCCTCGCCGCTCTGGTACTCTGCTTACTCTGTTACACTAATACTCTGTTACTGTTACAGTTACACTGTTACTCTGTTACACCGTTACTGTGTTACTCTGTTACTGGACACTGTTACTCCGTTACACTGTCACTGTTAAACTTACTCTGTTACACTGTTACTCTGTTACTCTTACACTGTTACTGCGTTACTCTGTTAAACTGTTACTCTGTCACACTGTTACTCTGTACACTACTATTCTGTTACACTACTATTCTATTACACTGTTACTCTGTTACACTATTACTCTGTTACACTATTACTCTGTTACACTATTACTCTGTTACACTATTACTCTGTTACACTGTTACTGTTACTCTATTACACTATTACTCTGTTACTCTGTTACACTGTTACTCTGTTACTCTATTACACTATTACTCTGTTACACTGTTACTCTGTTACACTATTACTCTATTACACTATTACACTGTTACTCTGTTACTCTATTACACTATTACTCTGTTACACTGTTACTCTGTTACACTATTACTCTGTTACACTGTTACTCTGTTACACCAATATTCTGTTACACTGTTACTGATACTCTGTTACACTATTATTCTGTTACACTATTTCTCTATTACACTATTATTCTTTTAGACTGTTAATTTGTTACACTATTACTCTGTTACACTATTACTCTGTTACACTATTATTCTGTTACACTATTATTCTGTTACACTATTACTCTGTTACACTGTTACACTATTATTCTGTTACACTGTTACTCTGTTACACTGTTAATTTGTTACACTATTATTCTGTTACACTATTACTCTGTTACATTAATATTCTGTTACACTGTTACTGTTACTCTGTTACACTATTATTCTGTTACACTATTACTCTGTTACACTATTACTCTGTTACACTATTATTCTGTTACACTATTACTCTGTTACACTGTTACACTATTATTCTGTTACACTGTTACTGTTACTCTGTTAATTTGTTACACTATTATTCTGTTACACTATTACTCTGTTACACTATTATTCTGTTACACTGTTACTCTGTTACACTGTTAATTTGTTACACTATTATTCTGTTACACTATTACTCTGTTACACTAATATTCTGTTACACTGTTACTGTTACTGTTACACTATTATTCTGTTACACTATTATTCTGTTACACTATTACTCTGTTACACTGTTACTCTGTTACACTATTACTCTGTTACACTGTTACTCTGTTACACCAATATTCTGTTACACTGTTACTGATACTCTGTTACACTATTATTCTGTTACACTATTACTCTATTACACTATTATTCTTTTAGACTGTTAATTTGTTACACTATTACTCTGTTACACTATTATTCTGTTACACTGTTACTCTGTTACACTGTTAATTTGTTACACTATTATTCTGTTACACTATTACTCTGTTACACTGTTACACAAATATATCCTGTTACACCATTATTCTGTTACACTATTACCACACATGCCACATGCTACATACCACACATGCTACATACCCCACATGCTACATGCCACACATGCTACATGCCACACATGTTACATACCACACAACTCCACCAGAACCAGGTGGAGGAGGAGAGGAATCAAAGGGAGAACAGAGTGATGGAGGAGGAGAAACCAGGCCAGTGAGGTGTGGAGCTGCTGTGGATCGATCGTCCCGGCGACGGCCGTCCTCACCATCGGAGACGACGCCACACTTATCAATGTCGCCACTCACGCCCCATCTATCAATACCTCAATTATCAGATTCAATACCTCGCTGCCAGAGACTGGAGGCTTTTCTTCATCCTGTGTGTTGGCTCAGCAGGCCGGAGGAGAACCCCGATCAGAGAACCACGGTCAGGAACCACGGTCAGGGAACCACGATCAGGAACCACGGTCAGAGAACCACGATCAGGAACCACGGTCAGAGAACCACGGATAAGGAACCATGGTCGGAGAACCACGGTCAGAGAACATTCTCTTACATTCTACAATAGTCCTCTATATAGTCCCCTATGTAATCCTCTATCTAGTCCCCTATGTAGTCCTCTATATAGTCCTTTATGTAGTCCTCTATATAGTCCCCTACGTAGTCCTCTATCTAGTCCCCTATGTAGTCCTCTATCTAGTCCTTTATGTAGTCCTCTATCTAGTCCCCTACCTAGTCCTCTATATAGTCCCCTATGTAGTCCTCTATCTAGTCCTCTTTTGGATATTTAAAATAATTCTATCATATCAGGTGTTTGTGATTGGAATGATCAGCCCTGATCAATACGTGAGATGGATCAGAGTGAGAAGGAGGTCTAACGGTGTGTTTGGTGCGATGACTAAGGGGAGAGACAGATTCTAGTGCTGAGTCACTGCAAGGCTGCTGCAGCCCCCCCCCACACACACACACACAGCCTGGCTGACTGGCTTCATCTCCTGTCCTTCACACACACACACACACACACACGTGATCTGCCTCCTCATCTCTAATCTCAGAGCGTCTCCGTCTTACTTTCACACCTCTTATTCCATTTTAAGACGTTCATATTGTTTCATTTTTTCGCCTCGTCACTCTTTCACACACCCCCCCCCCCCCCCCCCAGCCTCCCACCTTCCCCGTGAAGTTTAATTAAGAATTCAATCAGTCGGAGAGAGAGAGGGAGATCAGAGAGCGTGAGCTTGTCTGCTACAGGGCTGATGATGCCTAATCTCCTCCTCTCACTCTCTGAACGTGAGACCACGCACGCTAACACACACTCACACACACTCACGCACACACTCACTCTGACTTCAAAGGCCTCCTCTGACAAGTTAGCCATTCTCTTTAATCCCGGCGAAAACGCAGCAAGCTTTAATAGATGAAAAGAAGCAAAGAAGTGAAGAGAGGATGAGTTTCATTCGTTTGTGTCTGAATGAACGACAACGAGGCGTCACGTTGTGTTCACTCTCTGAGACGCTGACCAAGTCACTCCAGAGTCTCTCTCACTCACTCCAGAGTCACTCTCAAGTCACTCCAGAGTCACTCTCAAGTCACTCCAGAGTAACTCACTCCAGAGTCACTCTCAAGTCACTCTCTAGTCACACCCAGATCAGTCTAGTCACTCCCAGCTCACTCTCGGGTCACTCTAGTCACTCCCGGGTCACTCCTCAGTTACTCCCGGGTCACTCGAGTCACTCCCGGGTCACTCTGTGGAAGTGAATGATATGAATTCAATATTCTACAAATAGGAATCCTGGGGAGTAATACTCAACAATCTGGTTCTCCGGTTGAAAGAAAAGGTAGATTTGTTTTTTCATGTGCTGAGTCATTGGCAGGACCCACGTGGGCTGGTTCACCACAGCTGGAGGAACCCAGAATAAAGTATTGATCTGTGATTTAATATCAATAACCAGATGAAAAGGATGCTGAAATAACTCCATCATGATGGGGATCAGTAAAAAGTGCTGAGTCATGCTTTGTTAGGTCTGTCTGCAAGACCACAAGATAACTACTGTTAAAACGCTGGTTTTCTGAATGGAGACTGGTTGATGGTGCTAGGCTACGCTAATATAGCTGCTCCATCAACACTCCATATAAGGTCATCTAGACATAAGAGCAGAGATGATGACACAGACCTGATTTAATATCATCATATTAAAACCGTCATGATGTTCATTCTCTCATTCGGACATTACGCATGTGATGACATTGTGTGTTGTTGTTCTTAGGTCTTAGTTTGTAGTTTCTGACTCTTCGGTCTTAGCTTTACATCCTGTTCAGTGTGCTTGGTCTCGTCAGCCAGCCCCCATGTCGGCCCAGCTGGGTCTTGTTTCCCACTTACTCCCTCGTGTGTTTCCTCTGGTCTTTGTGGGTTTGTTAACCAGCCTGGTTCCCCGGTCTCGCGTTCCCCGGTCTCACGTTCCCCGGTCTCACGTTCCCCGGTCTGCATTCCACATCCATGATAGCTGGGACCTTTGGACCAGACTGGACCCCATAGAGGCCTGAGGACCTCTCTGGGTCTGAAACCCCGGTCCTTCTCCAGCCTGATCCTGCCTTCCAACAGAACCTAATTAATGTGTCGTGGTGCTGCTGATGTTGTTTTCTCTCCTCGCAGACACACATGACTCCTGCCTCCTCTGGAGCTCCTCCACCGGTGCTTTCTCATGCAGAGCTGTCATGATCAGGCAGCGAGGAGATGGGTTCACTTCACAGCTGCTGGAGACAGGTTTGTTACAGGGAGGGGGAGGGGGAGAGAGGGGGAGAGAGGGAGGGAGGGAGAGAGAGGGAGGGAGGGAGAGAGAGCACATTCCCACGCTGCAGAGTCCAGCACGTTTCAGTGGTAAAGCATCTTTCTGGAAGTTTCTCTCAGAAACTGTCAGAAATACTTTATTTATTATGTATATATTTGTTTATTTAAAAGGGATATATTAATATATATTATATCTCCCCTGTTGGGATGTGAAACGTCAAGTATTCATCTTCTCTCCCTAATAACAAAGACTTTTTGAAGTCTCTCTCCCTCTCTGACAGATATCTATTAAAAGCTGCTGCTGACGTCAAAGTGTCCGCCATCTTTGTCGAGAGCTGCACTGCTCCCCCCCCCCCTCCTCCTCCTCCTCCTCCCCCTGCGTCCCCCTCCCTCCCCATTGAAGAAGAAGCAGTGAGGAGGACCGACGCGCAGTGCCTTTGCAGCATCGCATCACTTCCACAGAGAGGCTGCTGCTGCTGGTGTACCGGACATTTCCTCCACCGACTGCGGGCCACCGACACCAGGCTCAGGTAGGACCTTTCTCCCGCGGGCTTCCTCCTCCTCCCCCGGGCGTCCTCCTCCTCCCCCGGGCGTCCTCCTCCTATACCTCGGTGTGGGCGCAGTGAAGCAGCAGATGTTCGCTGATGAACGTCGATGCATGAGGTGGTTTTTATGTTTTGGGGGTTTCATCGTGTTTGCAGGTGAACCGCAGCGGGGTTGGTGAGCATGAGGGGGGGGGGGGGGGGATGCGTGACCTCCCGGTGATAAATCTCCCCAACGCGCGTGGACGCGCTGCGCTATAATGCGTCTGTTCGATGTGGGCGTTTTCATGGTTTCAGCACCTTGGACAGCGGCGACGGGAGCGCGGCGAGGAGCGGCTCCGTCCTGGTCCTGGTGGACGAGGATCAGGGGTTCAGGGGGTTTGGGGGTTGTGGTGATGGACTGATGAGAGCCGCAGCAGGTCTACCGCTGATGTCGCAGCGCGATGCTGAACAACATGTCGCGCTCGTGTCCGTGTTGGTGGTCTGATCCCGGTGTATGCGGTCTGATCCCGGTGTACGTGGTCTGATCCCGGTGTACGTGGTCTGATCCCGGTGTATGTGGTCTGATCCCGGTGTATGCGGTCTAATCCCGGTGTATGCGGTCTGATCCCGGTGTACGTGGTCTGATCCCGGTGTACGTGGTCTGATCCCGGTGTACGTGGTCTGATCCCGGTGTATGCGGTCTGCTGAGGAGGATATCATGTTGTAGTAAACTGCGCCATGGTGGGAGGAGGGGAGCCCATATAAACAGGGGGGAGGGGGGGAGGCACGATCCGGATCCATCAATGCGTCGCTCCCTTTAATGTATTTATCTACGCAGCGTCTTCCTTCTCACATCTGTGGCACATTTACGTGACCGAGGTGTGAAACCCGCACTATGACCCCCCCTCTATCCATTCATCCAGCCGACGCACGTCGCTGTCGATGACCCCGCATGCCTGTCTGTCAGTCACGCACGACGCACAAAAATGGGCGCTAATTTGGTACGTGTGTACCCGTGAGCGCGCACACACGCGCGCACACGCACGCTGTGTGCAGATGGAATGAGACCTGATCAGCTCCGTTTTAAAGACAGCAGACCTCCTTTGTGTATGTGATGATCCCTGTAGGAGGACCTGGGGGTCTCTGTTGGAGGACATGGGGGGTCCTTGTCAGAGGACCTGGGGGTGCGTGTTGGAGGACCTGGGGGGTCTCTGCAGGGGTGTGTGATGGATCGATGCCCCAGTCCCCGAGCCTGGTGGGGCTCACATACTGATGGTGGTCTGGTATCTGGAGGTCTGACGATGAAGGATCTGGATCTGGTTCATGTCGGCACACGTGGCGGCGGGCTGACGGACGTTGCTGAGGGTCAGGAATGTTTGGGGGTCTACATCCACATGAAGGTGTCCTCACGTTGGCGTGGTGACTCGTAGCGACCTTAAAAGGACATCGTAGCATGGAGGTCGGCTCGTGGCCCCGGCGTGCAGAGAGCACGGCGAGGCCCCCGAGGATGCTCCGGCCGCCATGACCGCTACACCGTGTCGCGTTATGCAGCCTGTTTGGACTGCGTGGGGGGGGGGGGGGGGGGGGGGGGGCTGTAGTACTGCACCCTGTGAGGGGGGGGGTGGTGACTCACAACACCATCACGGATTGTTTCTCAGAAACACCACAACCATTGTTCCGGGGTCACATGCCGGAGCCTCCGTGAGCCGCACTGCGTGATCTGGTGCAGGTCTGGTTTGAGTCCTGCATCTAGCAGCTGAATCCTTCACATTCAGGCTCAAACACAAGTGTTTCTGAGGTTCCTGACAGACCCAGACCACGTCTGCATAATCATCAACACACGCTGACCTCAGGGTGCAGCCACACTGACACTCTGAGACCACCAGGTCCTTGGTGAGACCACCAGGTCCCCAGTGAGACCACCAGGTCCTCAGTGAGACCTCCTCCCAGTCTGAGGCAGTGCTGGTTCAGATGCTGGTCTGGTATGTCACAGAATGCCGTTCACATTTGGGCTTAAATCCAGCACTGCATCCAGAAGTCTTTGCTCAAGGGCACTTCAGAAATGCCCTTGAGCAAAGAACTAGACCACTACGCTCCCTCGGCCATGAAGAGGATTGTGAACTAAAAGCCAGACTGCAGTTTGTTCCTCGCCGTCACAGTGCGGGTCATGTTGTATCTGCCTGGTCCTGGACCCTGAGACCAGTAAAACCCCGGTCCCAGGTTCCTGGTTCTGGGGTCAGAGCCAGAGGAGACCTGGCGGTCCAGTCTGGGTTCTTTGTTCTTTCTTTTCAGGAAGTCACGATGCTGTCATCATCACCTAAACGTGTTTCCCTTGGCTTTAACGTAACCACGGTTACCAGTCAGCTGCTCCGTCCATCCCAACACGCTTCTGTACTTTAGTGATATAAATCATAACGTTGTTAAAGGAAGCCTTCCTTACATCCGTCTGGTAAACATGAAGCTACAACTGGTAGCTGCTTAGCTTAGCTTAGTTTAGCTTAAAGACTGTAAACGGTGAGGAATAGCTAGCGTAGCTCTGTCCAAACACAACCTTTTATATTTTAGGGAGGTTATGTTGTACAACCCAAAATATATCTGAACACAAGGAGAATATAAACCAGGAGACGAGTCCCGGACCAGGAGACGAGTCCAGAACCAGGAGACGAGTCCCGGACCAGGAGACGAGTCCGGAACCAGGAGACGAGTCCGGAACCAGGAGACGAGTTCCACTCCAGGAGACGAGTCCAGAACCTGGAGAGTCCTGAGTGACGGGAGGAAGAGGATCGCCCTCATTCTCAGAGACGCTCTGCAGCGACACGTGGACCAAAACACAGAAACAAAATGGCTGCTGCAGCTCAGAGCTGTGACGGAGTAGAGAGGGGGGGTGGAGGGGGGAGAGAGGAGAGAGGGGGGGGGGAGGAGAGAGAAGAGGGGGAGAGAGAGAGAGAGAAGGAGGGGGGGAGGAGAGAGAGAGAGGGGGAGAGAGAGGAGAGAGAGTGGGGGGAGAGGAGAGAGAATGAGGGGGGAGAGGAGAGAGAATGAGGGGGAGAGAGGAGAGAGAATGAGGGGGGAGAGGAGAGAGAATGAGGGGGGGAGAGAGAGGAGAGAGAGAGAGGGGGGAGAGGAGAGAGAATGAGGGGGGAGAGAGAGGGGAGAGAGAGAGAGAGAGATGAGGGGGGAGAGAGAGAGAGGGGGAGAGAGGAGAGAGGGGGGGGGACAGAATGAGGGGGGGAGAGAGAGGAGAGAGAGGTGGGGAGACAGAATGAGGGGGGGAGACAGAATGAGGGGGGGGAGGAGAGAGAGAGGGGGGAGGAGGGAGGAGGAGGAGAGAGAGGGGGGAGACAGAATGAGGGGGGAGAGAGAGGAGAGAGAGGGGGGAGACAGAATGAGGGGGGGAGACAGAATGAGGGGGGGGGACAGAATGAGGGGGAGAGAGAGGAGAGAGAGGTGGGGAGACAGAATGAGGGGGGGAGACAGAATGAGGGGGGGGAGAGAGAGGGGGAGGAGAGAGAGGGGGGGAGACAGAATGAGGGGGGAGAGAGAGGGGGGAGAGAGAGGGGGGGGAGACAGAATGAGGGGGAGAGAGAGGTGGGGAGACAGAATGAGGGGGGGAGACAGAATGAGGAGGGAGAGAGAGGTGGGGAGACAGAATGAGGGGGGGAGGACAGAATGAGGGGGGGGGGAGAGAGAGGGGGAGAGAGAGGGGGGAGGAGGAGAGAGGAGAGGAGGGGGGGGAGACAGAATGAGGGGGAGAGAGAGGAGAGAGAGAGGGGGGGAGAGGAGAGAGAATGAGGGGAGAGAGAGGGGGGAGGAGAGAGGGGGAGAGAGGAGAGAGAGGGGGGAGACAGAATGAGGGTGGGGAGACAGAATGAGGGGGGGGAGACAGAATGAGGAGGGAGAGAGAGGGGGAGAGAGAGAGTAGTGCTGCATTGCTTGACTAAACTGTATTTGGTGACACAGCAACAGAAGATGTTAAGTTTGATGGATGTTTTCAACAGCTGACTGTCGGTCGTGGATGGTTATCAACGTGGTCCTGGATGGAAGGGGACTTGGATAGTGGTCTGTGGTCTCTGTGAGTATTAGTTCCTGTAGCATCTCTGGACCCTGACGATCAGCTGCTGTCGTTTTATCTCTCCGGTCTGACGTAAAAATTCACACAGGCTGCAGAATCCTGGATGTGATGTGTGACATGTTTGCACAGCTGGCCCCTCAGACCTCCTCAAACCCCCTCAGACCCCCTCAGACTTGCCCCAGACCCCCTCACACTGTCCAGATCCCCAGTGTGTGTGTGTGTCAACGTAGCACGATGGTTGGAGTGACTGCCATTTTTATGTGTAGCATTAGCTGTGTACCAGTTCAACGTCCTTCGTGGTCTACAGAGGATTTCCTGTTTGCATCAGCTTTGCCGCTCCTGTCGCCTAGCAACAAGGGGTCATGGTTGATTTTTTTATTTGGCCTCCTCACCTCCCCACCAGCTTCCTGTGCTGGTCTTCCCGTGCTGGTCTTCCTGTGCTGGTCTTCCCTTGCTGGTCTTCCCGTGCTGGTCTTCCCGTGCTGGTCTTCCTGTGCTGGTCTTCCCGTGCTGGTCTTCCTGTGCTGGTCTTCCCGTGCTGGTCTTCCCGTGCTGGTCTTCCCGTGCTGGTCTTCCTGTGCTGGTCTTCCCGTGCTGGTCTTCCTGGTGAGGACGGTGGTGATGACTCAGCAGTTATCAGGCTGATGTGTGTGTTTAGGGTTATTTTGAAGATATTTCTGTGTTTTAAATGGCTGCTGGCACCGTTAGCTGCTAGCCATTGGCTCAGCCGTCGCTATGCTGTCTCGCCACTGTGAAGGAAGTAGAACTGCTCTGAATTCCTTGTGGAACATTCTAACAAAGAATCAATGATCAAAATGATCTTTGCGTTGATCGTTTGGCCTTCATCTCCGTTTCCTGTCCCCGGTCTCAGCTGTGGTCTACAAAGAAATGCCAGCTGGATCGTCACCACGTTAGTGAGTCCGCATCAGTCTGCCCTCCGTGTTGGCTGTGAGACCAGACGCCTGGCAGACCACCAGGCCTGGCAGACCACCAAAAGACCACTTTTAAAACCACCTCCTGCATCATCTGGCCCAGAGCTTTTGGCTGCAGAGCTGGAGCTTCATCGCTACGCCGACAGACATCAGGAACGGGCCGTGAGATTTGAGTTGCTTTTAGCGGCCTCTCTGGTGGCAGATGGAACTGCAGGGGAGCCTCTGGGACTCGTCTCACCCAACAGACTGTCTCTCATCTGCATGATGCCTTCAAATGCTCCTCACTGAAAGGAGGTCCGTGGTTTCCCCTCGTTGGCTTTGCTTCTTGATGATTTTCCTTCTTCACTTCCATTAGTTTGTTGTTTCTTTTTCTCCAGACTGGACGATAAACGGTCTTCTTTCTCTGCCTGTTGATCCTCCATTGTGAGTCAGCAGTAATGAAATGTACCTGGTCACACTTTAGACTAGAGGGAGCCTGACTCAGCAGTTGGAAGTTACCGACTTCCCATTCCAAGTAAACGTAGCATATTAATGTGAGTAGCTCCACCTGCAGACCGACCGCTGACTGACAGAAAAAGATCAAACTCATTTAGAGTTTAGTGGGAATGTGGCAGCGAGAACACTTTAATTAGTGGGTCACATGATCAACCACCATGTTTTAACTCACTCGTTGATCGATAGGAACTTAAAAAGACAATTACATAGATGAAAAAGTTTAAAGTGACGGCTCACAATCAAAGATCTTCTATTGAAGAGACGAGGAACACTGTGATGCAGAGAGAGAGAGACGGAGCGTCTGAAACTGAAAGCAAACAAAATGGCAGCCGACACACACACACACACGCAGCCAGAGAAGAGACACACACATGAACAGGAAGCAGGAAACAAAGATGTGTTGTCTCCCGTCTATTTCTATCTCAGCCTGCAGATAGAACAACGTTTACAGGAATATGTGTGTCAGCGTTATATAAAACGTCTTCACTGACATCACATGACTCATCACATGCCTCATCACATGACCCGGACTAAACTGGAAATCTCCATCCAGTCTGTGTTTATGGATATTAAAGGAGGAAGAAGTCAGGTAGATTCTCCCCATTGACTTGTAGGCAGAAGGTCATGTGACACGATGACGTGCTGATGGGCGGGTCGTTGATGATGTTGGGTGTAAACAAAGGAGTTTAAGGACTCAGAGCTCCTTATATGGACAGAAGGAAAGCAACATGTAAAATACAGGGTTGGTACAGGTGCTGGAAATCACTTGAATATTAGTGTGGTGTTTTCAAGGTTTGGAAAGTGCTTGGATTTAGACTAAAGGTCTTGAAATGTGTGTTGTATGTGATGACATCTATGATAGAACAGAGAAAAGAAGATCTCCATATCTGAGGGACACGTGTCCATCTTTCAGACTTGCTGTCAGCTGTTATGTTTCAGCATCTCTCCTGGAGGGAAACCCTCCTTCCAGGGAGTGTGAGGGTCAAACGTGAAAGGTCACAGGGTCGTTAAAACCGGACTGTTTCCTGTTACATAATGAGACATCGATGACCATGATGTCATCTCCTCCTGCTGACTCTGACTCCGTTCAGACGTCTGGCAGCGGCCAAAGTCCAGTCGGAGGTTTATAGAAGTGTGTGTGTGTGTGTGTGTGTGTGTGTGTGTGCAGCGGATGTTAGTGTGAACATTGTGGTCATGAGCCGACGTGTCGCCGTCCATGTGGGCGAAGTCCAAGATGACAGACAGACAGGTTACCTGTCGTCCTGCTTCAGTACTGAGGTGACAGACAGACATGTTACCTGTCGTCCTGCTTCGGTACTGAGGTGACAGACAGACGAGTTACCTGTCGTCCTGCTTCAGTACTGAGGTGACAGACAGACGGGTTACCTGTCGTCCTGCTTCGGTACTGAGGTGACAGACAGACGAGTTACCTGTCGTCCTGCTTCAGTACTGAGGTGACAGACAGACGGGTTACCTGTCGTCCTGCTTCGGTACTGAGGTGACAGACAGACATGTTACCTGTCGTCCTGCTTCAGTACTGAGGTGACAGACAGACATGTTACCTGTCGTCCTGCTTCGGTACTGAGGTGACAGACAGACATGTTACCTGTCGTCCTGCTTCAGTACTGAGGTGACAGACAGACGGGTTACCTGTCGTCCTGCTTCGGTACTGAGGTGACAGACAGACATGTTACCTGTCGTCCTGCTTCGGTACTGAGGTGACAGACAGACATGTTACCTGTCGTCCTGCTTCAGTACTGAGGTGACAGACAGACGGGTTACCTGTCGTCCTGCTTTGGGAGTGAGACAGTTTGTGTGGTTTCAGCTTGTCTGCTGTCAGATCTAAAGTGTGATTCTATCAGGGTCAATGTGGAGATCTTTAATCCGTGTTTCCAGGCTGCATGTGGACCTGATGGTGTGTTCAGGGTCCCCTTCACAAACACGTTAACACAAACACGTTAACACAAACACGTTAACGCAAACACGTTAACACAAACACGTAAACACAAACACGTTAACGCAAACACGTAAACACAAACACGTTAACACAAACACGTTAACACAAAAAACACAAACACGTTAACGCAAACACGTAAACACAAAAAACACAAACACGTTAACACAAACACGTTAACACAAACACGTTAACACAAAAAACACAAACACGTTAACGCAAACACGTAAACACAAAAAACACAAACACGTTAACACAAAAAACACAAACACGTTAACGTAAACACAAAAAACACAAACACGTTAACACGAACACGTTAACACAAAAAACACAAACACGTAAAAACAAACACGTTAACACAAACACGTTAACACAAAAAACACAAACACGTTAACACAAACACGTAAACACAAACACGTTAACGCAAACACGTAAACACAAACACGTAAACACAAACACGTTAACACAAAAAACACAAACACGTTAACACAAACACGTTAACACAAAAAACACAAACACGTAAACACAAACACGTTAACACAAAAAACACAAACACGTAAACGCAAACACGTTAACACAAACACGTTAACACAAAAAACACAAACACGTAAACACAAACACGTTAACACAAAAAACACAAACACGTAAACGCAAACACGTTAACGCAAACACGTTAACACAAACACGTTAACACAAACACGTTAACGCAAACACGTTAACACAAAAAACACAAACACGTAAACACAAACACGTAAACACGTAAACGCAAACACGTTAACACAAACACGTTAACACAAACACGTAAACACAAACACGTTAACACAAACATGTTAACACAAACACGTAAACACAAACACGTTAACACAAACACGTTAACACAAACACGTTAACACAAACACGTTAACACAAACATGTTAACGCAAACACGTAAACACAAACACGTTAACAAAAACACGTAAACACAAACACGTTAACGCTCTCTGATCCTCGACCTGAGACCGACAGCCAATGAGCATCGTTCTGATAACACCTGGTTAGACGGAGGGACAGGTGGTCTGCTGGTCCCGGTGGTCCAGGTGGTCCCCTAGTCCAGGTGGTCCCGTAGTCCAGGTGGTCCCGTAGTCCCGGTGGTCCCGTGGTCCTGGTGTTCCTGGTGGTCTGGGAGTACAAGTCTCTGGTGACCTGCAGAGACTCTTTGGCTGATCCTCCTAGTCCTAGTCTGGGACCGCCGGCCCCCTGTTTTCTGCAAACAAACAAACTGCAGCTTCTCCATGCTTACCATGGTGGATCTTCAGGAGCCGATGCTCAAGGGCACCCGGCAGGACTCAGGCTGTCTGAGGGGTTTAAGCTGACAAACAGGAAGTAACGGGACGTTTTACTCTTAGTTTGTCTCCGTTTACCAGCTGATGTGTGATTTCTGTCGTTACTTTGAAGATGTCTTCATTAACTAACCCCTCCCCCTTTCTCCCCCCAGCCCTCCCGGACTCCACTAGGACCTTCTCGCCCCCGTTGGAGACCTCCTCCACCCCTCACATCCAGCAGCCATGGCAGATGACGCAGACATGCGCAACGAGCTGTCAGACATGCAGCAGCGCGCCGACCAGCTCGCCGACGAGGTGAGAGCCCGCCCAGCAGCGTCGCCATGGTTACCACCGTTCTCACGCACACAACATGCTAATGACATGACCGACATATATGTTTAGTACAGGGTCAGTTCAGTCACGTTGTATTTATACAGCAGAAGTGTGTGTGTGTGTGTGTGTGTGTGCGTCAGTACAGACTGATAGTCAGATTAGTGTACACCCCTCCAGCTTCACATGTGACTCACACTGACACAGCTGAGCAGAATATTAAACACACACACATGAAGGGCACAAAATGGCGGCATCAGAAAAAGCGTTTTTTACGCCTGCTGCACTGACTTTCATGAGTTGCCACGGAGACGTCGGCAGCCGGAGGTCGTTGTGGTCGCTCGTCTTCACGCTGAGTGAGGAAGATGAGAAGAAGCAGAACGGGAGGAAGAGGAACGAGTGTCGCCATGACGACGTCCTCTTCTACACTGGCCTGAGACCAGCACCCTGCAGGGCCGCGGTCTTCTTCACTTGGAGACCCATCTCAGCATCCCATTGGCCGATGGCATTGATCAGTAATCCAATCAGTAATCATCACAGTCACGTTCAGTCCTCGCTGCAGACGCACTTCCTGTCTGCTTCACGCCGATAAACGCCATTGATCCTGTTTGTGTCTCGCTGATCAATCAATCCACTGATCACCCGGCTGGAGAATCTGTCCTGTAGTCAGAGGTCTTCAACAGGGGGTCTGGGACCCCTAGGGGTCCGCAGAGTTACTGCAGGGGGTCCAGGACCCCTAGGGGTCCGCAGAGGTACTGCAGGGGTCCCCTGATAATTATTTGATCCCATTTTAAATGTAAATATGTCCAAAAATCCCTGAATACAACCTATGATAAGCAAATATAAATGTTGATTGTTTAATATTATGTTGAATAATTGTGATGTAGAAATGCCAAAATGAACAATTATTAAGTTAATGTCTTAGCATTGAATCCATCCATCATAACAAAGTACTGTTATACACGATAGGCACATTATTCTGGGCTAATAAGCAACAGTTTAATATGATATGGGGAGTCCTTGAACGCTGAAGACCTCTGCTGTAATCTGAAATGTAATCTGTAATCTGAAATGTAATCTGTCATCTGAAGTAACTGCTTGTCTTCTTCATCCACAGTCTCTGGAGAGTACTCGTCGTATGCTGCAGCTGGTGGAGGAGGTAAGAAACACTCAACTATGAACTTGTTCATGAAACCTGACACCTCAGATCCACCCATCGTTCCTCCGCACTCCAAATATGGTCACTTCCTTCCCTGGTTGCAAACAAGCTAATGCTTATAAACATCTGAGAGGAGGAGGAGTGAGGAGCAGACAGAGATGGAGGGAATAAAAGGGAGATGTGAGGACAGCTGGGGGGGGATCTCAAGGTCACAGCAACCATGCGTCACATGTCTCACCATGAAGCCCCGCCCCCTCCACAGCGCTGCCGTCTGCTCTGTAGATAACATTCACCAGGGATTCTAACACTTGATGAGTTCAGAATAATCTCAAAGCTGCAGCAACACATCCCGCTAACAGACCAGCCTCCGTATCCGTGACGACGCCTCATCAGCTCCTGTGTGGCGGCGGCGGCGGCGATAGCGATGATCCCTCGGGACTCATTTCACCCTCTTTGGGATTCCTGTCACACAGAAGCAATGCCCCATCCCCCCTCGCCTCGCCCACATCAACATGGCTTTCCTCTGGTACTGCTGAGGTGGTGGGGGGAGGGGCTTATATTTATTTAGCCTATCAGACTGCAGCAGGTTTCTAGGAAGCAGAGAATAAAAGGAGGTATAAGCAGGTGTGGCTTTCCTTCACCTCCTCACACTGGGGGCAGTCGAATAGTCAAAAAGTAAGGTCCTATCTCCTATTCCTTGACCTCTGGGGAAAACGTCACGGGGTTAAGGAAAGGCGATAGGAGAACTCAAAAGGACTTAGGAATAGTCGACCGCGGTGCTCAGAGAATCCGACCGGACTTTCACTAAGCTACGTCATTATAACGCGGCCGCTGATGATTGACAGCTGATGACGTGCGTCTGCGCTGGAGAAACTACAATACTGGACTACAAAAAGCACATCGTCCACTTCTCCACATGTTGGTTTTATAAACAGCTGGTTCACTGACCGGCTTCAGGTCCAGCAGCTCCTCCTTCCTGTTTGACCGGTTGCTTTATTTACGTTTCATTTGTGGTTTTAGTTTCGTTTTTGTCAAACATTTGTAACATGATTGAAATAAATAAAGAAACATTTAATTATTATCACTGTCACACATTTATTATCACTATTCATATTACTATATGTCTGCATGAATCATTGTTAAATATGTAAATGCACATATCGTTTGTTTTCATGAACGGCCGAGGTGTGCGTCACTTTAAATGTTGCTCTCGCAAAGTGGGTCGGCGTAATCTCCTTTCCTATCGCATAGGAAGGTCCGTTGCATCCTATGCTAAAGGAGCTCTGAAAGGAAGCATTGGAGCTCCTTTCCTTTGCATTTACCAGCTTTACAGCCGGCAGCCAATCACTGAAGAGCAGCTTTACTGCTTCACATGTTGTCAGGAAGGAACTTCAGGGAAAATCCAAACCAACATCTTAAATGTGGGGTAAAAACAAATCAAAGTAGTCCTCCTTCCAGTTTACAACAGCCTGCTGAGAGTGAGACAGGTGTCGTTTGGACAGCTGCTGAGAGTGAGACAGGTGTCGTTTGGACAGCTGCTGAGAGTGAGACAGGTGTCGTTTGGACAGCTGCTGAGAGTGAGACAGGTGTTGGTTGGACAGCTGCTGAGAGTGAGACAGGTGTCGGGTCGTAATGAGACTAACGCTCCTTTTGCTGTGGGTGTTATTACGGTTAATCTCAGGAGCCAGATGACCTCTGACCCTCTGTGATGGACGCCTGCCTCCATGCTGACGAGGGCCGAGCAGAATATCACACACGTAGTGAAGCTAACCGAGTACTTTGGATGCGTTTTTATGGCGTGTTTTCAAACCGTCGGCTGTTTGTTTCATTGTAATATTATGAATATTATGAGAATCCAACAGAAGAGGATGCAGAGTGCAGATAAAGAGCTGAACCAAAACAGGAAATGTTTGTTTACAGCTCATTTGTTTCCTTTACTGACCTCTACCTCGTCCACCCCCCTCTCCCCCCTCTCTCTCTCCCCCCCCCGGGGGAATAGAGCAAAGATGCCGGTATCAGGACTCTGGTGATGCTGGACGAGCAGGGAGGTATGTCTGCAGGTTTAATCACAACCATTCACATCAGCAGCATCACAGAGGACAATGTTATCATTATTATTATTAATATCATCATAATTATTATTAAAAATAGTATCATTATTATTATAATTAGTGCTATTAATATTTTTATTATCATTATAATGATGATTATTAGTATTTTTATATTCGTTATTATTGTCATAATCATTATGATAATGATTATTATTATCATAATGATTATTTTAATATGAATTATTATTATCATTATTATAATGATGATTGTTATTCTTTTTATATTCATTA
Organism: Chelidonichthys spinosus; assembly: GCA_029853015.1. Taxonomy (NCBI): domain Eukaryota; kingdom Metazoa; phylum Chordata; class Actinopteri; order Perciformes; family Triglidae; genus Chelidonichthys; species Chelidonichthys spinosus. The sequence goes on along the minus strand of CM056838.1, from coordinate 855,186 downwards.
TCTTTATCCATATAGATAGTAGTTGTGATTGATTCATATGCAGTGGCCTGTTTTCCTTGAAATGGTTTGTTCCGGTATTCTGGTTTAATTTGCATGTCTCATCTGATTGGTCGAGCGGTGCCAGCGGGTCCAGCTTTGGGGAAATGTTCTTTGTTTCAGCTTCCTTTCTTTCTTTGGTCACATTTCTTTCTGTTTGCTGAACTTTGAGTTGCAGCTGTTTTCTGATCTCTTCAACCACAGAAGTGTAGCTGTCTGTCTCTCTGGACACGGCTTTGTACCATCCCTGGTTCCAGGTCACCTGTCTCACCTCTCTGCACAGACTCAGCACTGTCTCACCTCTCTGCATAGACTCAACACTGTCTCACCTCTCTGCACACATAGACTCAACACTGTCTCACCTCTCTGCACAGACTCAGCCCTGTCTCACCTCTCTGCATAGACTCAACACTGTCTCACCTCTCTGCACACATAGACTCAACACTGTCTCACCTCTCTGCACACATAGACTCAACACTGTCTCACCTCTCTGCATAGACTCAACACTGTCTCACCTCTCTGCATAGACTCAGCACTGTCTCACCTCTCTGCATAGACTCAACACTGTCTCACCTCTCTGCACACATAGACTCAACACTGTCTCACCTCTCTGCATAGACTCAACACTGTCTCACCTCTCTGCACACATAGACTCAGCCCTGTCTCACCTCTCTGCATAGACTCAACACTGTCTCACCTCTCTGCATAGACTCAGCACTGTCTCACCTCTCTGCATAGACTCAGCCTGTCTCACCTCTCTGCATAGACTCAACACTGTCTCACCTCTCTGCATAGACTCAGCACTGTCTCACCTCTCTGCATAGACTCAGCCCTGTCTCACCTCTCTGCATAGACTCAACATTGTCTCACCTCTCTGCACACATAGACTCAACACTGTCTCACCTCTCTGCACACATAGACTCAACACTGTCTCACCTCTCTGCATAGACTCAACACTGTCTCACCTCTCTGCATAGACTCACCCCTGTCTCACCTCTCTGCATAGACTCAGCACTGTCTCACCTCTCTGCACACATAGACTCAACACTGTCTCACCTCTCTGCACACATAGACTCAACACTGTCTCACCTCTCTGCACAGACTCAGCCCTGTCTCACCTCTCTGCATAGACTCAACACTGTCTCACCTCTCTGCACACATAGACTCAACACTGTCTCACCTCTCTGCACACATAGACTCAACACTGTCTCACCTCTCTGCATAGACTCAACACTGTCTCACCTCTCTGCATAGACTCAGCACTGTCTCACCTCTCTGCATAGACTCAACACTGTCTCACCTCTCTGCACACATAGACTCAACACTGTCTCACCTCTCTGCATAGACTCAACACTGTCTCACCTCTCTGCACACATAGACTCAGCCCTGTCTCACCTCTCTGCATAGACTCAACACTGTCTCACCTCTCTGCATAGACTCAGCACTGTCTCACCTCTCTGCATAGACTCAGCCCTGTCTCACCTCTCTGCATAGACTCAACACTGTCTCACCTCTCTGCATAGACTCAGCACTGTCTCACCTCTCTGCATAGACTCAGCCCTGTCTCACCTCTCTGCATAGACTCAACATTGTCTCACCTCTCTGCACACATAGACTCAACACTGTCTCACCTCTCTGCACACATAGACTCAACACTGTCTCACCTCTCTGCATAGACTCAACACTGTCTCACCTCTCTGCATAGACTCACCCCTGTCTCACCTCTCTGCATAGACTCAGCACTGTCTCACCTCTCTGCACACATAGACTCAGCCCTGTCTCACCTCTCTGCATAGACTCAACACTGTCTCACCTCTCTGCATAGACTCAGCACTGTCTCACCTCTCTGCACACATAGACTCAACACTGTCTCACCTCTCTGCACACATAGACTCAACACTGTCTCACCTCTCTGCATAGACTCAACACTGTCTCACCTCTCTGCATAGACTCAACACTGTCTCACCTCTCTGCACACATAGACTCAGCACTGTCTCACCTCTCTGCACACATAGACTCAGCACTGTCTCACCTCTCTGCATAGACTCAACACTGTCTCACCTCTCTGCATAGACTCAACACTGTCTCACCTCTCTGCATAGACTCAACACTGTCTCACCTCTCTGCATAGACTCAGCACTGTCTCACCTCTCTGCATAGACTCAGCACTGTCTCACCTCTCTGCATAGACTCAGCACTGTCTCACCTCTCTGCACACATAGACTCAGCCCTGTCTCACCTCTCTGCATAGACTCAGCACTGTCTCACCTCTCTGCATAGACTCAACCCTGTCTCACCTCTCTGCATAGACTCAGCACTGTCTCACCTCTCTGCATAGACTCAACCCTGTCTCACCTCTCTGCATAGACTCAGCACTGTCTCACCTCTCTGCATAGACTCAGCACTGTCTCACCTCTCTGCATAGACTCAACCCTGTCTCACCTCTCTGGCTGTCAGCCTGAGCTGACCTCTGACCTTTACTCCTCTCCTGTAAAGATGACGAGGTGGATGAACCAGGGATTCTACAAACCTGGACTCCTTTATGAACCAGCTCATATGTAGCGTCCCTCTCTCACCCTCGGCTCTGACCCGGTGGTCCGATCCCCGAGTCCTTCCACCTCCACCTGAACGCCCTAGAAAGAGTTCTGATCCTCTTACAGGGTCCACCAAGACCACTTGTCTTCTTCACTAGACCAGGAACTGTTGAATACATAAACAGTAACACTTTCTTTGAAGGCCATGTGTATTATGCAACATTTATAACCACTTTATCAATGCATTATAATATGTTATAAATGTGCTCATGTTGCATAATACACATGACCTTCATAGAACGTGTGACCAAATAAATATATTTATATTGTTTAAACATGACAAACAAGGACACGTCATCTCATCTCGAGGCCTTTATTTCATTGGCTTGAACACGCGTGTGAAACGAAGGCTGCTCAGACCAGATCCTCAACGCCGAACGAGGCTTAAACCTGTTGTCCACAAGCCGACGGTGTCGTCACCACGACAACGCCCCCTTCTTATTTAAAGTGCAACATACGTATATTTGAAACGACTGAAAATATATTATATTTCTCAGCCAGCTGATCCTGGAAGGAAGCCTCGGACCCAGTCAACCTGTCATGTATCTCTGTGATTTTTACCCAGAATCCCCTTCAGTGCAACCCAAACGCCCTGTTTCTGTGCTGACTCTCATTGCACCACTGTCATCCCTTTGTCCCGACCAGAGCAACTCGATCGAGTCGAGGATGGCATGAACCATATCAACCAAGACATGAAGGAAGCCGAGAAAAATTTAAAAGATTTAGGGAAGTGCTGTGGGCTTTTCATGTGTCCGTGTAACAAGTAGGTACTGAGCACGGAGCCGGTCTTCACATGTGGTCCAGTCCAGTTTCTCCTCTTTTTCTTTTTTTCTTTTCTTTTCTTTTTTTCCGTTTGACTTTTCTTTGGTCACAGTGAGTGTCTGAAGTTGTTGTCTCTCTCCTTTGTCCTCTCTCTCCCTCTCTCTCGCTTCGTTCTGTCGGGGATAAATAATTAATCAGAGCAACTGGAGCGCATCGAGGAGGGAATGGACCAAATCAATAAGGACATGAAGGATGCAGAAAAGAATTTGAACGATCTAGGGAAATTCTGTGGTCTGTGCTCCTGTCCATGTAACAAGTAGGTGCTGCTTGCCTGCCTGCCTGCCTGCATTCAGAGATCACACCGTACAGTAGCTGTAGGACCGGACCGGGTCCAGGTAGACCTGACACCACGGCCCACAGTCCGCTCTCCTCCATCTCAGTATACTCTGGCTCCGCCCCCTTTTCACATCCAGGTGCACCCGTAAAGTCCTCCACATGAGGTCGACTCAGCCGAGTCTGCGGTCCCGTCAAGTGCCTCTCTAAACCCCCCCTCTACGAGGGCCCTAGTCTCTCTAAGACCACCTTCTACCAAGGGTCGTAGTCTCTCTCAGACCACCTTCTACCAAGGGTCCTAGTCTCTCTAAACCCCCCCTGTACGAAGGTCCTAGTCTCTCTAAGACCACCTTCTACCAAGGGTCCTAGTCTCTCTAAACCCCCCCTCTACGAGGGCCCTAGTCTCTCTAAACCCCCCCTCTACGAGGGCCCTAGTCTCTCTAAACCTCCCCTCTAAGAGGGTCCTAGTCTCTCTAAACCTCCCCTCTACGAGGGCCCTAGTCTCTCTAAACCCCCCCTCTTTAAGAGGGTCCTAGTCTCTCTAAACCCCCTTCTAGTCTCTCTAAGACCCCCTTCTACCGAGGGCCCTGGTCCTTCTAGTCTCTCAGCCTCCACTCAGCCACAACACCTTTCTAATGAGAGTCGTCTTCATGCAGGCGATGCCATTGTAGTGGTCCCTGTGGTCCTGACCCCCTGAGGAGGGTCTGGTCTCTGGTTCTCCTACACTGGCGTCCCTGTAGCGGCGGTAGAAAGAGTGGCCGGTCTGGTCCGGGACCGTCTGACACCTCATCTGCATGATCTCTGCCTCCACGCCGCCCTCACATCCTAGACCCTCACATCCTAGACCCTCACAGAGACTCGTCCCCCCCCCATCTCTGAACCACCAAGTGCCGATGACATGGAATGCGTGGCGAGCATGACCCTGTGAATGCTCATGCATGATGATGATGCAACACAACAGCACGTTAACATGTTGATGAACAAACCTTTCTATGTTTCATTCAAGCCCCAGGGCTTTTATTCTGAAAACCAGGAGGAAACGGCAGGAAGAACTGAGAGTTGGTGTTTTTAAAAAGACGGTGGTTTCCTGAAGTCGCAGTCATACACTTTAACACATAGCTGTGTCTAAAGGTTTCAGACTCAAGTTAGTTACTAAAATGTGTTTACGTGAGAGGAGGAGAGAGGAGGAGGGAAAGAGAGGAGGGGAGGAGGAGAGAGGAGGGAAAGAGAGGAGGGGAGGAGAGGAGAGAGGAGGGGAGAGGAGGGGAGGAGGGAGAGAGGAGGAGGGGAGGAGGGGAGGAGGAGGGGAGAGAGAGAGGGGGAGGAGAGGGAGGAGAGAGGGGAGGAGGAGAGAGGAGGACAGAGGAGGGGAGGAGGAGGAGGGAGGAGAGGAGGGAGGAGGGGAGAGGAGGAGGAGGAGGGAGAGAGGAGGAAGGAGGAGGGGAGGAGAGGAGAGAGGAGGGACGAGGAGGGGAGGAGGAGGGAGAGGAGAGGAGGAGGAGGGGAGGAGGAGGAGGAGGAGAGGAGGACAGAGGAGGGGAGGAGAGGGGAGGAGGAGGACAGAGGAGGAGAGGAGGAGAGGAGAGGAGGAGGAGGAGGAGAGGAGGAGGAGAGGAGAGGAGAGAGGGAGAGAGAGAGGAGGAGGAGGAGGAGGAAGAGAAGGAGGAGGAAGAGGAGGACAGAGGAGGAGGAGAGAAAAGGAGAGAGGACAAGAGAGGAGGAAAAGACAGGAGAGAGGAGGAGGGGAGAGGAGAGGAGGAGAGGGGAGGGGAGGAGGAGGAGGACAGAGGAGAAATAATAAAGAGTGAAGAGAACAGAGAGATGCTGCATGACCCAGTTATCCAACGCTAGAAGGAGGACAGTGAACGCATCACAGAACTGACAGCGTGACACATCAGAGCTGCGTTGTCTGAGGACCGGGGTTAGCACACCAGCGCAGTGAGACGCCGTCTTCAGGAACGCGGTCGTGTTAACGGGTTACCCATGAGTCCACGGGGCTCCGTGTGGCGAGGGCTGCTCTGCTGTTCAACATCACTGCTCGCTAAGCGCCTCCCCCCTGCGGGAGCTCTCACATGTAGGTCAGCCACATCAGAGAGCGGCATGCTGGGAAGTCGAGTCAAAGCCGAATCACGTAGACGAATGCTAGAAAGACAGAACATACAGATCTGTAGATTGGTGGGGTCTGATTGGTGGGGTCTGATTGGTGGGGTCTGACTGGTGGGGTCTGATTGGTGGGGTCTGATTGGTGGGGTTCTGATTGGTGGGGTCTGATTGGTGGGGTCTGATTGGTGGGGTCTGATTGGTGGGGTCTGATTGGTGGGGTCTGATTGGTGGGTTCTGATTGGTGGGGTGTGATTGGTGGGATCTGATTGGTGGATAAGGGGTGAGGAATAGTAAACCACGCTGTTATTCTCTGTTCACTCCCTCAAGTTTCTTTGTTTTTGTTTCTAATTTTTTATTTCCTTTTGGCAGTTTGTTCTCTGCATTCCTCGTCGTCCTCCTGACCATGTGACCACGTGACCATGTGACCGTCCTGTTGGCTGTGTCGTCTCTGTTTCCTGTTTAACCGTGTGGGGGGGGATGCATGCTCTCACTCAACAACACAGACAGCTTGTGCCTGATTCTCCACAGAATGTTATATACCTGCAAGATATAACATCTCACATACGAGTAGTCTGGACCAGCAGACCCAGACCCAGACCACCAAGCCAGTCCACGCCTGCTCCGCTTTCGCTTGACTTAGTCCCACCATGTATTTCTGTGCTGGATGCATGAGACCAGATCACACACACACACACTAGATGTTAAGTTAAGGGGGAGCCGGTCTGGTTGGGGGATGAAGCCTTCGGTGTGTAAACCGGCGAGTAACTGTGCGTCCCGGTCCTCTCCTCTTCGCTGTCTGCGGCCAGGATGAAGAGCGGCGCCAGCAAGGCCTGGGGCAACAACCAGGACGGCGTGGTGGCCAGCCAGCCGGCCCGCGTGGTGGACGAGCGCGAACAGATGGCGATCAGCGGCGGCTTCATCCGCAGGTAGGAAGGACGCCACAGAGACTTCCTGGTCTGGTGGACTCTAAATAGACCATAATGTACTAAATGAACATCATGCTGGATTGAAGAAGACTTGAAACTAGAGATTGAGACCATAAACTCATGTTTACAATGTTTACTGAGATAATACATCAAGAGAGAAGTAGGGCCATTTTCTCATAGACTTCTATACAACCAGAGAGGAGTCGCCCCCTGGTGGCCAGCAGAGAGAAGTAGGACCATTTTCTCATAGACTTCTATACAACCAGAGAGGTGTCGCCCCCTGGTGGCCAGCAGAGAGAAGTAGGACCATTTTCTCATAGACTTCTATACAACCAGAGAGGAGTCGCCCCCTGGTGGTCAGCAGAGAGAATTATTGGTGTTCAAGCAGGTGTCACAGTAATTAAATTGTGTGTGTGTGTGTGTGTGTCTGTGTGTGTGTGTGTGTGTGTCTGTGTGTGTGTGTGTGTGTGTGTGTGTGTGTCTGTGTGTGTGTCTGTGTGTGTGTGTGTGTGTGTGTGTGTGTCTGTGTGTGTGTGTGTGTGTGTGTGTGTGTGTCTGTGTGTGTGTGTGTGTGTGTGTGTGTGTGTCTGTGTGTGTGTGTGTGTGTGTGTGTGTGTCTGTGTGTCTGTGTGTGTGTGTGTGTGTGTGTGTGTGTGTCTGTGTGTGTGTGTGTGTGTGTGTGTGTGTGTGTGTGTGTGTGTCTGTGTGTGTGTGTGTGTGTGTGTGTGTGTGTGTCTGTGTGTGTGTGTGTGTGTGTGTGTGTGTGTGTGTGTGTGTGTGTGTGTCTGTGTGTGTGTGTGTGTGTGTGTGTGTGTGTGTGTGTGTGTGTGTAGGGTAACGGACGACGCCCGGGAAAATGAGATGGATGAGAACCTGGAGCAGGTGGGCGGCATCATCGGTAACCTTCGCCACATGGCCCTGGACATGGGCAACGAGATCGACACCCAGAACCGGCAGATCGACAGGATCATGGAGAAGGTGCGACGGGTTTATTATTAGTTCATATTTAATGTATTTATTTAATTAAATGTGTTATTTGTAAAGGTAATACTAATAATCTGATCTGGGCTCAGATATAAAAACAAAAAGTTTCACACATTCGCTCAATGACAAACCGACCTGGTCACTCGTCCACCTGGACCTGAGACCCGAACCTGAGACCTGAACCTGAGACCTGGACCTGACCCCGTCTCTCTTCCTCTTCCAGGCCGACTCCAACAAGACCAGGATCGACGAGGCCAACCAGCGCGCCACAAAGATGCTGGGCAGTGGCTAAAGGCCGCCCGCGCCGCCGCCCGCCGCCACTCAGGCGCTGTCATGCTTTCATCATCATGGTCTCGACCTTCTGGGTCTGCACACATGCACATATCACCCCCCCCCCCCCCCCATTGTAAATGTTGTTCTGTGTCGTCTGTCCAGCTTTTTCAAGATGATTGTCCTCGTAAAAAGATGATTTCTTAAACTCCCTCCGTCATTCTTTCCAAAGGTTGTATATAGTGCTGACTTTATGGCTCTCTAGCTCACCTGTGAAGTTTTTATTCTCTTTATCTTTATCTATATCTATATATATCTATAGATATATGTATGTATATATATAGATATATTATAAGGTACACTGCTCTGGATGACAAGTATATAATAGGAATGCTATACAAGCTGTTTGTTTCTTTTCTTTCTCCTTTTCAGTATCTCAGTATCGTCTTAGTCCAAACTGTCTCATCCCATCTCGGCTTCCGTCGCGCTCCTTGTTTTCGCGTCGTCACGACAACAGGCCGATGGCTGAGAACGCGCGTGGCGGGTTTTTACTGGAGCGTCTGGTTACGGACGAACGCAAAGAGCACTTCCAAGCAGCAAGGCCGTCGTCATCGCGTCGCCCTGAGTTCCCGTGTAGACGATGTGCAACTAGACTCTGTAGCCGTGTTAGACATTTGCATTCCAAGTGACGTGAATCGTACGTTCTCTGCATGACAAATGGTAGATTTTAGTCTTATAAATAAAACCTGTCTGAAAAAATATATATAAAAAATGATAACGCGGCAGTAGCAAATTGACAAAAACGCATGCTCAGTATTAGGACGCGGCCGACCCGTTCCGTACTCCTGCAAGTTTTGCGATAGTGCCACTCTCTCTCTTTTGTCTCGATATATTTACCGACTGTGACCATCTCGTTGTAAAATAATGCAAAAAAAAGGGATCAAAAAAGTGAGACGAAGGTGGAAAAAATGACCGAGGACTCGAAGGTTGTTATTGCAAAAAAACAAACAAAAAAAAAGGTTGCGGTGTTTTCTAAGCGATGATGCAGCGATGATGAGGGGGGGTGTGCTGAGACCAGGACTGGGTGGGACTGTAACATAGGTTTTGGATGCTCTGATAAAAAAAAAAAAAAACGTTTGCAATGTAAAGCAAAGACGCATATTTCTGAGAGACCTTACTTTTATAAGAAGACTGTATCTGTAAGTTTATTCTCCCCGTGTTGCTTTGTTATTGGTGAAGAAATAATGATCATATTGAATAACAATAACTATACTCTGAAACAAAAACATACAAAAGGGTTTTTTTGTTGCTTCTGTACTTTAGAGCTATGCACACCAAATCGCCCAAATCTGTGGAGTAGTTAGAGTCCGGTGATCAATACCTGAACCTGGAAGACACATGGTCAACCGTGAGATCGATGTCCTCAACGCATGTAATATTAAGACTCCCTCTGTATCCTGTCAGTGTGTGACGTGGTGGACATTTTGTAGCTAGCTGAATTGATTAAAAGTAATAAACCCGAGTTTGTGTCTGTCGTCATTCCTGTGAGTCCGATGTTTCCAGAGAAAAACACGTTCCGGTTACAGGACTGCTGCTGGAGGACCGGCCAATCAGCTTCAGCCAATCAGCTTCAGCCAATCAGCTTCGTCCAATCAGCCTCAAAACTCAAGTAATTAACGTTGAAATGAGAAAATAAATGTTGGTCTATTGTCTCAAAAGAAAAAAATAATGACTTAAACACACACGCCTTGATTTTTCTGTAGAAGAAACACTGACACCTGGTGGCAGAAAAGGGTTTTCAAAAAGGTTTCGAGATTTGTCACACAAACATGGTTCACACTGAGAAATGAATTTCTTACTTCAGTTTCCCTCAAGTAGAAAATACGATGTAAAGGATCAAAATAGAGACTAACAACTGAAGGAACATAAACAAAGTATTCAGTCTGTGCCGTTTAGCAGTAATATCTGTATGAAGTTATGACGAGAGAACATGAGGGAAATGAAGACAGAAACCAGATGTATTCCATCCATAAACACCAGTTAGTGGTTTGTTCATCTGATCCCACCTCATATCTTCATTCATTCATCACAGCGGCTCCTAACGAGCAGATTGATGCCACCTGCTGTAATTGGCTCCTCCTTCAGGGCTGTTCTCTGATTGGCTGCAGCCAGCAGGAGACAGGTATAAAGGTGGTTGGAGCCGGAGGACTGGTTGGTCTGAGTGTTTGGTGGAAGGCTGGTTTCTGGTTTGGTTTTGGTTTCTGGTTTTATTGGTTTCTGGTTTTTGTTTTTATTGGTTTCTGGTTTTTGTTTTTATTGGTTTCTGGTTTTTGTTTTTATTGGTTTCTGGTTTTTGTTTTTATTGGTTTCTGGTTTTTGTTTTTATTGGTTTCTGGTAGAGATGGGCAAATGGAGCCTCGTGAAGCTTTTGAGGCTTCTTCCTGATTGTACCGAAAAAAGATTCGAAGCTTCAAAGCTTCACAGAAAGACCCTACCAGTGACATCTAGTGGTCAGCTGCAGTTATAGCAGCAATGAACCTCCAAATGATTCACACATCATTGCTTCCAGTTCCAACACAAAAGCAATAAAGTCATTATTAAGCAGTTGTGTCTTCATTCTAAGAATCATTGTTCACACATACACAACAAAGTGTTACTATATAATGTCAATTGACTAATAAAATGTTAAATGTGTTGTCCTGTTACTACCTGTAATTACTTGAAACATGTGTTTTGGAGGTGTGACTGAGTTTGTGAGAAGTTTTGATGCAATTCAGTGGAAACCACTTGTGGTGGGACATCCCAGGATTTGGATCATAAACTGATTATCATTAAGAACATGATTGTGATGTAACACATAATATGAAAAGATTCAAATGCAACATTGTAGAGGTACTTTTGTGAATATGTGGGATTGTGCTTGTGCTACAGTGTCAAAATGAAGTGATTACGTGCGTAAGGGAAATGTGCTTGGGGGCGCGCCAAAACTTCGAATCAGTCACCTCATTTCCGTTGGTTCGTTGTGACGTATGAAGCGCCAAACGTCATCGGTCACGTGATCGCAGAGATTTGATACAAGCCTCGACACAGCGTTTCGAACCAGCCTGCTTCAATAGAGTGAAGCAGGCTTCGGAGTCTCGGTGTCAAACGTCCCATCTCTAGTTTCTGGTTAGCTATTAGCACTTCCTGCTGATCGTATTGATGTCAGACATCCCCATGACAACCCTGTGTTGCCTAATAAACCACATCTGAAGAAAACGAGCTGCCTCATTGGAAACATCTTCACGCTGGACTTCCTCCACCGTCGTCGTTTACAAACAGGATGTGCCGTGTTGGTTGGCGGGACGTCACCGTCGTAGACAGAAACATCTCACATTGTGTAAATGAATGAAACACACACAGCTGAGAGGACAAACACAGTTTAGTGTTACAGGTACAGGTGGAGTCAGTGATTCTGGAGGAGATTGTTCACATTTTAACGTGGCCGCTGCTTTAGACATGACATCCCCGACGCCGCCTCTTAAAGGCTACTGGTAGTTTCTGACGGAGAACCTGATGCTGTGGTTACTGAGGCGGTCGATGAGGCCGGTGTTACGGAAGGCAGCTCCTGGTGTGTACACCCCCCCCCTGTCAACAACGAGACAGCAAACAGACAGACCATTCATCATCTGATGCTGAAATAACATGATGGGGATCAGTTAAAGTGCTGAGTCATGCTTTGTTAGGTCTGTCTGCAAGACCACAAGATAACTGCTGTTAAAACGCTGGTTTTCTGAATGGAGTCTGGTTGATGGTGCTAGGCTACGCTAACATTGTAGCTGCTCCATCAACACTCCATATAAGGTCATCTAGACATAAATACAGCAGAGACCTTGTTGTTTGGACCACAGACAGTCTCTGGTTCCTCCACATAGTCTGGTCTCTGGACTAATGTGAGCTACTATCTAGACCTCTGGGGGACCACAGACAGTCTCTGGTTCCTCCACATAGTCTGGTCTGGTCTCTGGACTCATGTGAGCTACTATCTAGACCTCTGGGGGACCACAGACAGTCTCTGGTTCCTCTACATAGTCTGGTCTCTGGACTCATGTGAGCTACTATCTAGACCTCTGGGGGACCACAGACAGTCTCTGGTTCCTCCACATAGTCTGGTCTGGTCTCTGGACTAATGTGAGCTACTATCTAGTAGTGATGTGACTTCCGAAACGGGCGTGTCGGCTCTTCTCTGAAGTCCCGGATCGAAACGTTTTGAAACGATGTGCTGAAAAGCGGTTCTGAAACGCCCATGTCACGTGACTGTAGTTCAGTGATTGAAGGAACGCCTCTGTTTCGAAACGGCTATTCCAAGACGGGCAGATCCTTTGAAATACTGGAAGAGCGACGTGCTGTCTTCCCTAATTTGTACCAGCTGACTAAGACATTTTTAAGTGTCCCTGCGAAAGGATTTTTTCAAAAGCAGGGGAAGTGTTATCCAAAAAAAGAAACAGACTCAGCTCAAAAAGAGCTGAACAAATATTATTTCTGAATAAAAATCTTTGATTATTGTATTGCATATAACAATGTGTCATTTCTTTTTTTTAATGTTTCTTTAATTCAACCTGTATTCTACTTAAATTAAGGAAACCTAAGACCGGCTCATTTTATAGTGGCACATAATTAGGAGTTTTCTTTGGCCAGAGCATGTAGTTCACAGACATGGCCACTAGATGCCACTGTAGAGTCAGGTTTCATATTCGTTTCAAGGCTTCAACACATACTGAAACATCGCTTCAAACTGTTTCAAAGCTTCCCTTTGCCCATCACTACTATCTAGACCCAGACCTCTGGAGGACCACAGACAGTCTCTGGTTCCTCCATATGGTCTGGTCTGGTCTCTGGACTACCTGACCTCCGGGGGAGAGAGTGCAGCTCCTCCAGCAGGGTGACGGCTGCTTGGACCACAGCAGAAACTGTAGCTACGTAGCCCGGCTCTGTGAACACACACACACACAAACACTCCTTCACTTCTATGCATGAATGAATGATGCTGTTAGTCATCAAGCAGGACCAGAAGGGCGTACCGGCTCCTGAGACCTGGGTGCAGATCTTGGCGTCGGGCCGGCCCTGCGTGGGATCCGAACCCTCCGAGTAGCCCTCGCCAAAGAGTGTCAGGCTGAAACACGTGTTCTCGATCTGAGGGGAGAGAAGGTGATAGAAGACGTCTCATTGGTCGCTTCTTCCAAAATGCACAAATGTATGAAACTCATCCAGGGTTCAGGTCACCTGCTTCATGGTCGGACCGGACTTGGTGAACAAGCCGAAGGAGAAGAAGGACGGGAACTTTGGGAAGACAATAAAAAAGTGAATATCAATCACAGCGGCTTCCTTTTGTCTGAATGAAACCAACTAAAGCAGCGAGGTACCGAGGTGAGGAGCTTCCTGCCGAGGCTGAACTTCACCAGGAACCAGAAGAGGAGACCGCCGCAGACCAGCTTCACCACCGAGGAGACCCCCCCGACCCCGACGTAGGCGCTGTACTGGACCTGTGGAAGGAGGGGGGCTGCACTCAGGGCTATTTCATATAGTCATCACATAGAACACACATTTCAAGCACTTTCAAGCACTTTATTCTAAATCCAAGCACTTTTCAAACCTTGAAAACACCACACTAAAATTCAAGGGTTTTCAAGGATTTCCAGCACCCGTCCCGACCCTGGGGTTTAAACAACAGCAAAACACCAGAAGACCGTGAGGAAGAGTTAAAGTCCCAGTCGGCAACATGTTTGATCATATTTACTGAAGCCGACACTACGCTCCGATAGAACAACATGAGTCATCCTGTTGTTTGTTTTGCATGAAATCGACAGCGCCTGGGTCATCCTGTCCAATCAGCACGCAGGGCTGTGTTCATGCACACAGAGCCCCTCCCCCCTCAGGTTGTTCCACTATCACAGGGGGGAGGTGGAGGGAAGGAGCAACAAGCTTCCAATTCCTCGTTAAAAACCCAAACGATGAGGTCCAGAACAACCAGAGACAACATCGGACCCGCGTTTCAAAGGTGGCGTGATCTAAAGGCAGGAACACACCGGCCCAACCGTTGGACGTTTGAAGCGTTTGGAGAGGCTCGGACGTGGTCGGGGACACATATGTTTGGTGTGTACAGCATGCGAAGTCTGAGGAGGTGGGCTGTTGGACGTCTGAGCCATTGGATACTCTGATTGGCGGTGTGCTAGCGAATCAGAGTATCCAATGGCGGTGTGTGGGCGGGGCGGAAGTGACGATGGTTTCTCCGTATTACTCGTTCCCTACTGAGACGACGTCTTCGTAAAATAATGAGTCCGAGAGCACACAACGCGAGTGTCACCCCAGCCAGAGTCATCTTTCCAGAAATGCCAAGTATTTAGTCCACAAAGGTCTTCTCGAGTCGAACGAATACTGAACCAAGACTGTGTGTGCATTGTTTTTATCTGCACTCCGTTCCGTCATTTCCTGTTTTCCTGTTTTGGAGTACTGGCACGAGACTAGCGCCACCCGCTGTTAAGGAGGCTTATTGCATCTCGCGCAAGCGCAGAACGTACACACTGCTGTGTTGTCGGAAGCACATCGAAGCGGTGTGTACAACGCAACTTTTCTGCCGAACGGGTCAGACGAGAGGCAACAGAGTGGGCAGAGATGGTCGGATAAGGCAGTTGGACGTCTGGGCGGTGTGTGGGGGCCTTAAGGGAGTTCAAAGGGCACCACGTCGAGGGGGAGGAGTTCGGTGTCGTGGGGGAGGAGCTCAGTGGTCGTGGGGAAGGAGCTCAGTGGTCGAGGGGGAGGAGCTCAGTGGTCGAGGGGGAGGAGCGTGAGAGAACATTCAACAATCTGACAGAGTGCCCTCGATCCGCCGGACTTGCCGACTGGGACTTTAACTATTAAAAAAGCTTTATGTTAACGGGAAACAGCGCCGGCGGCGGCTTGATGACATCATCTCACCGGTGACTGCTGCTCCTCCTCGTAGAGGAAACGCTGCGTTCTCTTCACCACCGAGGGGTCCGAACCCATGAACGGGATGGCATACTGCTGGATCTCCTTACTGAAGAACAACACCCCCCTGGACAGACACACACACACACGCACACACACGCACACACACACGCCTCGCTGCAGGAACCACGTTCACATGCAGATGTTCGGACTCAGATCGAAGCGTCGCAGCCTCACCTCTTCTGGACTTTGGCGCCGACCACAGGAAGTGGCTTGTGGCCGAGCTGCTTCCTCAGCCGGCGGAGGGATCCGCGGTCAGCCACGCCGTACACGGCCGAGCGCCAGGTGGCGTCATGGCCAGACGAGCCCTATGGGAGAGAGACAACGTCACCATTACACATCAGCAGACTTAGCTTCAGGGGAAATCACTGACGTCGCTTTCCTTCGTTTAAAAGGCTGCAGAAAGACTATGAGACTACGTTTCCCATCATGCAGTGCAGAGGCTGTAATGGTTCAGGTTACCTCAGGCCCGCTGCTGATGGTCAGGAAGCTCTCCACAGCCGTCAGCGTTCCTGAAACCACAACCAGGCACACGGTCAAGAGCAGTTAACCAATCAGATGCCTCCCTGCATAAACACGCCACCGGGCTTCAGGGAGTGACCTTTGAACTGCTGCTGCATAAAGAGGACGCCCAGGTCTGCCGGGACGGAGTCGAAGCCGCAGCTGCCGATCACATACACCCCCCTCTCCAGAGCCTTGGTGTGGTAGTCCAGCTGTACACGCTCCAGGAACTACACACACACACACACACACACGAGACACCACACCTTGAAAACACCACACTAACATGGAAGTGTTTTCAAGGATTTCCAGCACCGTACGCCCCTGGTTTGGTACCTGAGGCTCCCCACAGATGTCGATGTAGTGAGCTCCGTTCTCCACGCAGGCCTTGACCACCGGCTCCCCGTAGAACCGGTACTGAGGACAGAGAGAGATCGTCATGACGACGGCGGTGACAATGGCGATGATGTCATCATCCCTACGACATACCGGTCCCACACAGTTGAGGATCACCAGGCCTCGTTGGCACATGGCGGCCAGCGACTCCTCCACATCCACGTCGGCCACGATGACGTCCACGTCCGTCCTCAGCGCCGGCAGAGCTGCCGAGACATCGGAGTGAACGCCGGAGCGGCTACGCAACATCACTACGTTCATTTTACCTAAACGTGTCACCTTCAACCAGACCATGACATGTGTTAGTTTTAACCTAACGTGTCGTCCATTAGTGGTGAATGTGTCTCGTGACCCCGGTGAACTCTGGGCGGAGCATCAAGGTGCAATCAGGCACAGGTGAGCCCTTTCAAACCTTGAAAACAACACACTAAAATGCAAGTGTTTTCAAGGATTTCCAGCAATTCCAGCTAGTGATACTTTTAATGTAAACATGGAGTGCACTTCAGCCTGTCAGTACGTCACTGCTCCCCCACGGCTTGCCAGCTAGCCTACGGGACAGCCTGTCGGTACGTCACTGCTCCCCCACGGCTTGCCAGCTAGCCTACGGGACAGCCTGTCGGTACGTCACTGATTGCCCACGGTTTGCCAGCTAGCCTACGGGACAGCCTGTCGGTACGTCACGGCTTCCCCACGGCTTGCCAGCTAGCCTACGGGACAGCCTGTCGGTACGTCACTGCTACCCCGCGGTTTGCCAGCTAGCCTATGGGATAGCCTGTCGGTATGTCACTGCTACCCCGCGGTTTGCCAGCTAGCCTATGGGATAGCCTGTCGGTACGTTACTGCTCCCCCACGGCTTGCCAGCTAGCCTACGGGACAGCCTGTCGGTAGATCACTGCAACCCCGCGGTTTGCCAGCTAGCCTATGGGACAGCCTGTCGGTACGTCACTGCTCCCCCACGGCTTGCCAGCTAGCCTACGGGACAGCTTGTCGGTACGTCACTGATTGCCCACGGTTTGCCAGCTAGCCTACGGGACAGCCTGTCGGTACGTCACTGATTGCCCACGGTTTGCCAGCTAGCCTACGGGACAGCCTGTCGGTACGTCACGGCTTCCCCACGGCTTGCCAACTAGCCTACGGGACAGCCTGTCGGTACGTCACTGCTACCCCGCGGTTTGCCAGCTAGCCTATGGGATAGCCTGTCGGTATGTCACTGCAACCCCACGGTTTGCCAGCTAGCCTATGGGATAGCCTGTTGGTACGTCACTGCTACCCCGCGGTTTGCCAGCTAGCCTATGGGATAACCTGTCGGTATGTAACTGCAACCCCACGGCTTGCCAGCTACCCTACGGGACAGCCTTTCGGTACGTCACGGCTTCTCCGCGGTTTGCCAGCTAGTCTACGTGACAGCCTGTCGGTACCTCACGGCTTCTCCGCGGTTTGCCAGCTAGTCTACGGGACAGCCTGTCGGTAGTCACGGCTCCCCCACGGCTTGCCAGCTAGCCCACGGGACAGCCTGTCGGTACGTCACTGATTGCCCACGGTTTGCCAGCTAGCCTACGGGACAGCCTGTCGGTACGTCACTGATTGCCCACGGTTTGCCAGCTAGCCTACGGGACAGCCTGTCGGTACGTCACGGCTTCCCCACGGCTTGCCAGCTAGCCTACGGGACAGCCTGTCGGTACGTCACTGCTACCCCGCGGTTTGCCAGCTAGCCTATGGGATAGCCTGTCGGTATGTCACTGCAACCCCGCGGTTTGCCAGCTAGCCTATGGGATAGCCTGTCGGTACGTCACTGCTACCCCGCGGTTTGCCAGCTAGCCTATGGGATAGCCTGTCGGTATGTAACTGCAACCCCACGGCTTGCCAGCTACCCTACGGGACAGCCTTTCGGTACGTCACGGCTTCTCCGCGGTTTGCCAGCTAGTCTACGGGACAGCCTGTCGGTACGTCACGGCTTCTCCGCGGTTTGCCAGCTAGTCTACGGGACAGCCTGTCGGTAGTCACGGCTCCCCCACGGCTTGCCAACTAGCCCACGGGACAGCCTGTCGGTACGTCACTACTACCCCGCGGTTTGCCAGCCAGCCTACGGAACAGCCTGTCGGTAGTCACGGCTCCCCCACGGCTTGCCAGCTAGCCTACGGGACAGCCTGTCGGTACGTCACTACTACCCCGCGGTTTGACAGCTAGCCTATGGGACAGCCTGTCGGTACGTCACTGATTGCCCACGGTTTGCCAGCTAGCCTACAGGACAGCCTGTCGGTACGTCACTGGTTGCCCACGGTTTGCCAGCTAGCCTACGGGACAGCCTGTCGGTACGTCACGGCTTCCCCACGGCTTGCCAGCTAGCCTACGGGACAGCCTGTCGGTACGTCACTGCTACCCCGCGGTTTGCCAGCTAGCCTATGGGATAGCCTGTCGGTATGTCACTGCAACCCCATGGTTTGCCAGCTAGCCTACGGGACAGCCTGTCGGTACGTACACAGCTTCCCCGCGGCTCGCTCCAACACGTCCCCCAGACGCCGGCTGCTTCTCCCGGCCACGGCCCACGTCAGGCGGCACCCGTCGCGACTCTCCGCGGCACACCGGGCGACCTCTTCCACCACGAACTGCCCGGT
Source organism: Chelidonichthys spinosus (assembly GCA_029853015.1). Lineage (NCBI taxonomy): Eukaryota > Metazoa > Chordata > Actinopteri > Perciformes > Triglidae > Chelidonichthys > Chelidonichthys spinosus. The sequence goes on along the minus strand of CM056838.1, from coordinate 836,661 downwards.
AAACCCCGTCGCACCGAAGATGATAATATGGTACGGTCTGCTAGCTGTCACAGACGCCATTGTTGTTTTTAGTTCATGCTGCCTTCACGTGCTTGTAGGAAGTCGGGAATAACGCGAATGTCACGTCCAAGTGTTTTGTTTTTGTCGGGAACTTGTGGACAACGTGACGTCAGAAAATGTAATTAATTTATAGTTCATGTGTCATTATGTACACAAGCAACAAATGGTCATAATCCATGTGCAATTTACGAGTCGGCAAGTCGTATCTCCCATAATTCTGATACTACATGAAGGCAGCATCGCGTTAGTTCCGGTTCTGTCCTCTGATTGGCTGAAGACGAACAGCTACGGTGGCCGCGGTGCTGGAAATGAATCCGCGAAGTAATCCGCCGGCAGGAACTTCGTTCACACGGAATGATCGTTTATTGTTTATGTAATTTATATATATATATATATATATATATATATATAGAGAGAGAGAGAGAGAGAGAGATATTAGATATTACACATTTATTATATTTTTGATACAAATCTCGGGTACAGAGTTATTTGACTATAGACATGTTAAAGGAACAGTACAAATATCTAAATATTCTCCTCAAATTGAAGTAATGTTAAAGTAAACTTGATGGAGAACATACATGTTCCACATTCTATTTGAGGACGGGTTTCAACAAACTTTGCACAAAGAGAACACGCAAGCAAATGTTCCTGAATTCATATTTGTTTGTATTCCTTGTGGAACATAAACATGTGAAACATATTAAGGGGATTGTATAAAACACACAACAGGGTGACATTCATCACTTTGCAAACGTTGGGATCTCAGAAGGAGGGATAAAAGAGTGTGATTAAAGGTGTTCAGCTCTACAATATATTCATTTAACAGACGGGTGGACGGAGAAGACGTGAACTTAAAAAAAAACTCTTGGCCATTTAATTATTCTAGAAAACAACAACACATATAAAAATGTCAAAATAGAACCTGAAGAAGAAACAACAGACTTCTTCTTCTGTTCAAATATGAACAGGAACTGATCCCTCCAGTGGTGGTCTCTGTGAGGTCCAGGTCCAGAGGAAACTTCCACACAGACAGCAGCAAACAGGAGATCCAGCATGCACACTTCCTACGCCGTCAATCTGAGGCTGCTGGCCACCAGGGGGCGACTCCTCTCTGGTTAGAAGTCTATGAGAAAATGGTCCTACTTCTCTCTGCTGGCCACCAGGGGGCGACTCCTCTCTGCTTGTATAGAAGTCTATGAGAAAATGGTCCTACTTCTCTCTGCTGGCCACCAGGGGGCGACTCCTCTCTGGTTGTATAGAAGTCTATGAGAAAATGGTCCTACTTCTCTCTGCTGGCCACCAGGGGGCGACTCCTCTCTGTTTGTATAGAAGTCTATGAGAAAATGGTCCTACTTCTCTCTGCTGGCCACCAGGGGGCGACTCCTCTCTGTTTGTATAGAAGTCTATGAGAAAATGGTCCTACTTCTCTCTGCTGGCCACCAGGGGGCGACTCCTCTCTGGTTGTATAGAAGTCTATGAGAAAATGGTCCTACTTCTCTCTTGATGTATTATCTCAGTAAACATTGTAAACATGAGTTTATGGTCTCAATCTCTAGTTTCAAGTCTTCTTCAATCCAGCATGATGTTCATTTAGTACATTATGGTCCATCTAGAGTCTTCTAAATGTCTGATTGACAGGTCGCTACCAATGCTAGTTAGCTATGACTTTAACACTTAGCTGTAAAGTTGACCTTGAATTATAGAAGCTAACTTTGTTAGCAGCTTCACACCAGAATCCACATGGATCCAGATCCAGTAAAGGTGCCGCTCTGCTGTTTGTGTTCATCAGATCCACCCGTCGCTCCTCCACAGTCCAAATATGATCACTTCCCTGTTACTGGTTGCATTCATTCCTACATAGCGGACCGTGAACCAACTGGTTGACGTCACCATGACAAAGTCCACTTCTTAGATATATACGGTCTGAGGTCCAGACTGCAGACTGGACTCTCTCTCTCCCCGTTAAGGCGATCTGGAGTCCGGATCGGGGGTCTAGGTCCTGAGGGGCAGCCAGCGTCCGAGCCCCTCAACGAAGCGCCGCACGTTCCCGACGTAGAAGTCGACGTTGTGCGTGAAGTCGGTGCAGATGTTGGAGTAGGTGTCCACCAGGGTGCAGTAGAGGGCGGTCCCGCCCACGCTGATCACCACGGTAACCAGACACAGCAACAGCAGGATCAGGCAGGAGTCTCCGCCCACCTCGTCTACGACACGGTCGTTAATACAAGATAGAACATTAGTTTCCTAACGAGATTCCAGGATGTTCTACTTTTACATGATTATCTGGATTATTTATTTTTAGGATAAACTAAAATATATAATATGCCGGAGAATATTTCTAATAAATACGTTGTATGAAGATCCAGTACTGATTCTACTTCTTTACTCAAGTGTACTGCAAGGTACTCAGAGTATAAAGTAAAAGGATTCCTATGAAGTACTGTTTTATTACAAGAGTAACTGAATCTCTCTTCATATTAATAATTAAAATAATAATCAATAATTCCCCTCCAAACGTTTTCAGACTAAAGCAACAAGTCTGTGTAGAAGTAGAAAGTACAGATATGTTTACAAATACGGTGATGAAGTATTTGCTACGTGTACATGTACAACACCGGGTCGTCTGTCAGATCACCTGTCTCACTGCCGTCCTCTGGCTCGCTGAAGTGGACTTTGCGTCTGGAGTTGTGATTGGTTGCGGGGGCGCTGGGAGGCGGCAGGCCGTCCAGGGAGGCCCGCCTCCTCTTCAGGATGGAGACCAGGCCTTCAGGGGAGGAGCTCTGGGAGGAGGACACACCAATCATCAGGGTTCAGCAAAGGTTTCCACAAGCCAATCAGAGCAGACGTAGCTTTCTAGAGGAGGCGGGCTTAAAGAGACGCTAAAGCGGCGCGTTTTAGGTGGAGGGAGGGAGAGAGAGAGGTAGAGAGAGGTAGAATGAGTGTGGAGTCCTCCTCAGTAATAACTGCAGGTAAAGCCCGGTGTGATCTTACCCCCTCTGCATGGACCAGCAGGGCCAGGTCCTGGTCTGAGGCCTGAGGGACCCCTGTTGGCCACTCCACCTTCACCTCCTCCTCTGGCGTCTCCTGCTCCTGCTCCTCCAGCTCCTCCTCCTCCTCCTCCTCGTTGACTGGCGTGTGGGACAAACACAGTAATTGATTGAGCTTATTGATTATGGATTGATCCCAACGTCCCTGTGTTTATTCTGATTGTGTGTTGTCATGGCGACTCACTGAAAACCTGCTGAACGACACCTAAAGTAAAGAACCTTAAAGAAACACAACAACACATAACGAGACTCATCGAGACCCAGGTAGAACCAGAACCAGGTCTACCTCCATTCTGACGGGGCTGCAGCGGCTCCTCCTCGCTCTGAAGGTCCTTCAGTGTTGCATTCTGGGTATTCTGTTGAATCAAACATCATCGATGATCATTTATCACGTAGGAGTCAAACTGAGTGAGGATCAGAACAGAGAGAGAAGGTTCACGTCACTGACCTGATCCACACTGACGGAGGGTCTGAGAGATGGACCAGGACGGACCAGGACGGACCAGGACGGACCAGGACAGACCAGGATGGACCGGGATGGGACGGACAAGGACGGACCGGGACCGACCATGGATGGACCGGGACAGCGAGGCAGCAGGAGAAGGAGAGAAAAGACTTTAGCAAAGAAACCAGGTCCATGGATGTTAGAATCTGTGTCTGTACCGATGGTGGGTCCTGCAGATCCGGCTCAAGGTCTCCATGTGTTTCTGCCCGACGGCGTCCGTCTCAGCAGGCAGGATGATGTCATCGCTCCTCCTCTCTCTCCATTGGCTCTCTGGGGAAACACATGGGGAGACACTGAGACCACACCCACTCACTTCCTGTCACACGCTGAGGTTTCGATCCAGATTCAGGAGAGGGATGAGGAAACGGATGCAGTACCCCAGTCGTCCTGCAGGGCGGCGAGGTTGGAGAGCAGACGCTGGTGGTAGAGCTTCTCCAGCTGCAGGAAGTGGATCGCCCACCAGTCTGACCAGTTAAAGATCTACACATCTGTCCATATCACACACACACACACACACACACACACACACACACACACCTGGAAAAGTAC
>CM056838.1:772500-830000 GCA_029853015.1 Chelidonichthys spinosus | reverse complement strand
GTGAAACGACGTCGCCTGTCAAACGACAGAAGTGTGTTTTTAAAGGAGAACGTGAGAACAAAGAGCTGAACTCAGAGCTGCCGGACGCTGTCATGTCACCGAGGGAAAAAAGGTCGTCTTTGTGTCGCAAAGTGTTTCTGGTCGTCGAGGCTGAGAGCTGGGTGTCACTGCAGAGGCTGGCAGACAGACAGACAGACAGACAGACAGGCAGACAGACAGACAGGCAGACTCTAGATGGACCATAATGTACTAAATGAACATCATGCTGGATTGAAGAAGACTTGAAACTAGAGATTGAGACCATAAACTCATGTTTACAATGTTTACTGAGATAATACATCAAGAGAGAAGTAGGACCATTTTCTCATAGACTTCTATACAACCAGAGAGGAGTCGCCCCCTGGTGGCCAGCAGAGAGAAGTAGGACCATTTTCTCATAGACTTCTATACAACCAGAGAGGAGTCGCCCCCTGGTGGCCAGCAGAGAGAAGTAGGACCATTTTCTCATAGACTTCTATACAACCAGAGAGGAGTCGCCCCCTGGTGGCCAGCAGAGAGAAGTAGGACCATTTTCTCATAGACTTCTATACAACCAGAGAGGAGTCGCCCCCTGGTGGCCAGCAGAGAGAAGTAGGACCATTTTCTCATAGACTTCTATACAACCAGAGAGGAGTCGCCCCCTGGTGGCCAGCAGAGAGAAGTAGGACCATTTTCTCATAGACTTCTATACAACCAGAGAGGAGTCGCCCCCTGGTGGCCAGCAGAGAGAAGTAGGACCATTTTCTCATAGACTTCTATACAACCAGAGAGGAGTCGCCCCCTGGTGGCCAGCAGAGAGAATGCAGCTTCAAGCCGCTTCAGAATCAGCTTCACTGTTCTGGTAGACAGGAGTGTGCGTGCACGCGTAAAGTCCACATGCACGTCGGTGGCGCGCACAGAATCATCGCGCTCCTGTTTCCCCTCATCTGCCTCAACGAGTCCTCGTTGTTTTTCTAATCGAACTCATCACGTGTACATTAATGATGTAAAAACAACAACAACAACGGACCGTCGTCATGTGTCTGAACAGTAAATCCGGCCCTCGGTGGTACCTGGTGGTCCTCGGTGGTCCTGGTGGTCCTCGGTGGTCCTGCCCCCCCCCCGCGGACCGGGTTTAGTGGAAGTTCCTGGGAGCCGATGACCGCGGATGAGAGCACCACTCACCGCTGGATGAGGCTGCTCGTCGTCTGGACATGAACGCCCTGCAGCGGCGTCGCGGTGCCGGTCCTCCTCCTCCGGATCCGGATCCGCAGAAACCTCTCCGTCCTCCTTCGTGTTCACGGTCGGGTCCGGGGACTCTCAGCCCCCTCGGAGCAGAAACCTTCCCCGCGTCACGATGGAGACTTTATTTACTCCACGATGAGGCGCAGCGCTGCCACCTGGTGGCGAATGTGCGACACTGCTCGTGGCTGCGCGTCAGTGGTTATGTAAGAGATGCAGCGGTCACGTGACGGCGATGAACCGGATTACAAGGAGAACTGGACCTGGACTAGTCTTTACATAAGCAGAGAGGAGCAGGTCAGACCACCGTGGCGACGGAGATCCGGACTGATGACAGAGAAATGACCCAACAAATCACAAAACAAATCCTGCTGCATTCTCTCTGCCGGCCACCAGGGGGCGACTCCTCTCTGATCGTATAGAAGTCTTTGAGAAAATTATTTATTATGACAATTGTCACTTTAAGACAAATATGTGAATAAAAGCAGAATCTTTATTTATTTTTTGGGAATGTGGAACTTTCAGAAGTGTGGACTTGCACTGGTCCTGGTCTGGGTCTGGACCCTTCAAAGTCTGGGTCCTGACACATTCTGACTTGGTCATACATTTATATTCGATACACAGACATTGGACATACTAAACTAAACAGATGACAGTAATAACATGAATGATTTAATACCGTTTAATGAGTTTAACTCGACACAAAGCTCTGCTTTCTTTATCATCACATTAAGATTCAAACGGTCACTTTGTTACATTTTCCAATGAAAAATGATATTTGACTCATGTAGATCTAAAGTGAAGCAGTTGACTTCCATCTGGAAATGTTCAGATGTTTGATTCATATTTAAAATAATACACGTCGGCTTTAAATGATGCAGCAATGTGAGTTTGTGGCGTTTATCGGATCTGAACTCACGGAGCACGAAGGATCGTGGAAACGAGGCTGAGCAATGAGGAAGTGGAGCGGAAAGAGAGGAAGGCAGCATCTTTGTGTGGGGGGGGGGGATGATTGGCTGCTGAAGAGCTCGACTGCTTTTTTTTCTGATTTTGTTTTTTTAGTCTCAATTACGTTTATGTTTTGTTTATGTCACGTTTACATCTCGTTTACATCTTGTTTACATCTCGTTTACATCTCGTTTACATCTTGTTTACCTCTTGTTTACATCTTGTTTACATCTTGTTTACATCTCGTTTACATCTTGTTTACCTCTTGTTTACCTCTTGTTTACCTCTTGTTTACATCTTGTTTACATCTCGTTTACATCTTGTTTACATCTCGTTTACATCTTGTTTACATCTTGTTTACACTTAGGTCTCGTTTACGTTTGAGTCTCGTTTACGTCGTCGTGTGTGAATTGTGGCGGCAGAGAAACCTCAGAAACAAGTTGAAACGGACGATTTCTTCAACAACAATAAATATGATGGAAGCTGTAGTCAAAGTCAGCATTTTGTCTCCAAACACACTGAGAGCTCCTTTATTAACAGTACAACATGCAAGCTTTGATAAAACAGTGTGTGTGTGTGTGTGTGTGTGTGTGTGTGTTATTCTTCACACTGAAGCCCAGCCTTCACTTGGCTCGTCAGCTGCTCGTCTTCACTTCAGCTAGTTATACATAAGTTATACATAAATGTAATTTTCCTGTTTGATCACTCAATTATAAACAACCGACGGACAAAAAGGTCTCAATCAACGATGAAGAAGCAACTTTAAAGCAGATTAATGAGTCCATCACTCTGCTTTTAAAAGTAATAAATAAGGTGAAGGTCATCTCAAGGAGAGGAGCGAAGGGTTTCTGAAGGTCCTGATATTCCAGGAGGTTATAAACGGCATCACGCGAGGCCTTCATGGTGTTTCAGTGACAGGAAGTCGAGTGTGCCGACCGGCTCCTCGCCGTGGTTCGACTTCCCCTTTGAAGCTCTCGCCGTCGCTTCTTGTGGCGTCTTCTGGCACCGCCGGCGTCGAAGCAGGTGACCATCATGACGCTGGCCTTGCACAGGTGGAGCCTGTTCTCCAGCCGCGCCGTCACCACCTCAAGGGCCTCCAGGTGCTCCAGTGAGTCCACCTCGAAGGTCTGCCACAGGTCGACTGCAGGGGGACAGGGGGGTCACAGTTCACAGGCTAGTCTGTCAGATGGTTTGTGGACCACCGTTTTGAAGCTATGGAATTATTACTATTATTATTATTATTTAAACAACATGCTATGTCCTGAAATGAGGAGTTTGACTAACACTCTTGGTTCCACTTGCTGGGCTCCAGCATGAGGTCTTGTTTGGCCCGCTCCAGCTCCCCCCTCAGGTCGCTGTACTTCGCCCGGACCGCCGAGATCCTCCGCTGACGGAGCTCCAGAAACCGCAGCTTGGCGCTGAAGCACGGCGTTCCCTGGAAACACCGACGTTAGGAACGCTTCTAGGATCAAAACAGCCTTAACGTGTTCTTAACAAGTCAGGCGGAATAATGTGGCTGCAACACACACACACACACATGGACAGACGTACTGCCTGAGTCACTGGCTGACATACACACTTTACACACACTGCATTACCTATCACATCCTGGTGGGGGCAGTAGAGAGCAAACACACAAAACAGATGTTTCTATCATTCTGGGCCTTTTTAGTGAGAGGCATCAGGTCTGGTTTATTTTGGACCCCACCATGTCTTTGGACCCCACAAATACAGAAAGACAAGAACACACACTCTCTCTCTCCAGGCTGGTAAACAGTGTCGCTCGGCCGGGAGGAACCTCAGTGGAACGAGACGGCTCTAAATAGAACCTCTGTGATTATACAACGGCACACGTAAGAGGTCGCTTCAAAGGTCAAAACATGCAGGATATTATTTTATTATCATATTATTATAATTTATAATACCAACCCTCTGGATGTGAGGCGGGCAGCGATGACATCACTGCTTCATTTAACCGTTAAAACAGTAAATAAATGTAACTTCACATCCGGTGCCCTGCTTTGTTCTCGGCTGCAGCTTTGACCCACTTTCCCCCATGTGGTCATTAAAATTGTATCACCGTCTCCGTCCCTGAGACGGGCGGGGGGGCTTACGGTCCCGTGAGACCGGGCCTGTCGTCATGGGGACAATACGTTGGCACGCTTTTGCTTTTTCAAACATGTTCAATCCGAAAGCGAGCTGGAGTCTCTGATCTGAGGTCAGTTATGTTGCTTCTAGTTTGAGAAGTCAGACCCGGTTTCTGAGATTTTAGCATCAGAACCAGCTTGCATTAAAAGGGCGTGCCAATGTGATGAAAGTGGCTTTTGGAGACCTGAACCGCCGGCGGCCCACTGAGGTCAGTGAAGGTCGCGTTTGACAGAATGCCCTTTAACCTCTTAGAAAGCCAAAGAATCCCAGCACCTGTTTGCCAGCACCTGCTCTTTTCTGCATCTTCTGCACATTGTCGATCTCGTAGACCTTGATCTTGTAGGCGTCTGGGACTCCCCGATCCGCCCAGCCGGACCGCAGGCCACTAGCTGAGCGTCTCAGGGTCAGCGGTGCATCGTGGGTAAGACGGCGCTGGTTGGTACCTGCAGCAGGGTGAGGCAGAGACAAATGCAGCTTGTCAGGGCCACCATGTTATCCAGCAGTAAGACCTGGAACTGCAGCACTAAGACCTGCACCTGGAGCACTAAGACCCAGACCGGCAGCACTAAGACCTGCACCTGGAGCACTAAGACCCGGACCTGCAGCACTAAGACCTGCACCTGGAGCACTAAGACCTGGACCTGCAGCACTCAGACCTGGACCTGCAGCACTAAGACCTGCACCTGGAGCACTAAGACCTGCACCTGGAGCACTAAGCATGATGTTGGTACTGGTTGGTACTGGGTGGTGTTGGTTGGGGTTGGATCCCAGCAGAGCAACAAGGCTCTCCACTTCCCACTGGAGCTCAGACTGGGTCTGGGTCTGGGTCTGTCCACGGTGGTCTGGTTGACTCTGCTGGAGTATGAAGGTTCTGATGATCCATGGTTTGGTCTTGTTTGGTTAAATGGAGACTGTTTATTGAGCAGCTACAGTCCCTGGTAGCAGCTTTTAGGATGTGGTCTAACTCTGATGTGGTCTGGATGTAGGTGGACTACATCCAGACCAGAATGATGCAGAATACGAAGAGAGACTTTAAATTCGTCCATTTAAAGCTTCTTCTCCGGTTGTCGTTCCTCCATCAGACTGTCAGTTAACACACACGTCTCTAAGTAAGTGGGTTCATGCATTAGTCATGTGACCTCCAACACAATTAGGCTTTTAATGACGGCGTTCTAAAAACGAGTGTCATCTCCAATTAACGTCACATTAATATGTAATAATAGTGTTCTAGAGAAGAGAGGACCACGGCATGTTTATGCAAAAAGATTTTACTGAAATGTACAGAAGAGAACTGCATTTAACTGGATCTGGTGTGAATGTGCTGCTCCTCGTGCACTTATAGAAATCTGGAGCCTCAACTGTCTGAACATGCAACAACAACAACAACAACAACCAACAACAACAACAACAACAAACAACAACAACAACCAACAAGGTCAAAGAAAACCTCCGTTCAGAGATCTCCCTGTGGATCTACGAGGAGGGAAACATTAATCTAAAATGTTTAGATGTCTCTGAAGCCACAAATCTGACATCTTAACTCCAAGGACACACGCTGAGACCCGACACTCGAACCAGGCTCTGGTCCGGTTCATAAAAGGCCCGCTATCCTGGAGCTTTTACCTGCGCTGCCCCGCCTCCGGGATGAGCGGCTGCTTCGGGCCACGCTGAGGGCGGAGCTGCTCTGGTCACTGACAGAGTTGCGGGTGGAGGTGGCGGCGCTGCCGGCCTGCTCGCTGTCCCGCATCATGCTGTCGTAGCCGCTGCTCACCACGCTGGTCCGGTTGGACAGGTTCAGAGAGGTCTTCCCCATGGCCGGAGGCAGGTCTCCACTCAGCACGCTGGTGGTGTCACTGGCATGGCCGCTCATGTGGTCGGGCGTGCGGGGGGCAGTCACCCGGCTGTACGGCGAGGGAAGCGGGCTCATCTGGTCCGGTCCTGCTGAAGTGGGGCTGGAGGGCCTTTCCCTGAAGAAGTCAGAGATCCGGCCGTTGACGAAGCCCTGCAGAGCCGATTTGGTGGAGGAGCAGGTGGAGCTCTGGCTCAGCGTGCGGCCGACGGAGGGGAAGGACCGTGGCGGGGACGAGGACAGGAAGGAGGACGACCGCTCAAAGCTAACGGTCTTGCTGTCCGGAGACAGACTGGCGCTGCGGTTGATGGACTGCTGCAGGCCTCGGTGGGGGGGCAGGTTCTTGGTGCCGGGGACGGACAGACGCCGGACTTTGGGGCTGGTCATCTTCAGTTTCCCCACCGCTGAGAGCTTGGCGTGGCGAGTAGACTTCTCCGAGTACAGGAAGTGTTCAGACCGAGGAGTCTTCCTGGGGCTCCTGTTGGCCCTCGGCAGCGTAGAGTCTCCCTCATGAGTCCCCCTGTAGCCCCCCATGCAGGCCTCGGTGCTCCCCTTGGAGCTCATGGAGGTGCTGCTGCAGCCTCTGTGCAGACCCGGGAAGTCTCTGGGGGTTCTGTCGAGGGAATTGGTCCTGGTAACCAGCTGTTCCAGTCTGGCGTTGAAGAGCCGGCTGCTGTCCTCCAGGGGGGCATCAGGTTTCACTCTCAGACCTGAGGTCTCAAACAAAGACTCGGCTCCCTTCCTGGGAGGCTCGGGTCTGCGAGGCGAGGAGACGTGGAGGCTGGCGTTCACCAGGGAGTGCTGTCTGCCTCGCCTCCTCTCCAGAGTCCCCCCAGGGCTGCAGGGCGTGGATGATGTCATCCCCCGCAGGTCTCTTTGGCGGTCTGCCAGGTGATGCCACAGGCTGTCCTGGTGTTTGGCATCTTGCCAGCCTCTTGGCAAACTGCCCGTGCTAAAGGCAGCCACGGTGGTTTCATGGCAACCAGGTGAGACTCCGAACCTCTGGGGGGCGTTGCCAACGCGTCGGGAGCTGACTTCTCCCCCGTCGGAGCCCTTGGGAGCACCAGCGGCGTAAACACGCTCGCCGTCTCTCCGCTGGTCTGAGTGTCGCGCTCTCTTTCCACACGCTTTGTTTCCTGCAGCTTCGTCACAGAAAGCTGAATCCTCCAGCAGCATCAGGTCCGGAGACCTTTGGGTGAAAGCTGAGTCCGATACTCTCTCAGACTTCCTGGCTTGTGTCTCCACACTCCTCTTGTGCAGAGACTTCCTGTCTTCTGGACATCTGACATCACTTCCTCTGAGCTCACACTGCGACTTGACTTCTGTGTCACGAGGAGTTGCTTTGTCTTCCGATTCACGGGCCACATCTGTATGAATCAGCATGGGATTTATAAATGAAGGCAGGAACCTGTTCTCCCTTCTGATTGGACGCTCTTGGGCCACGGAGCTGTTGTTTGTGTTTAAGGAACCCACAGCGGCCGTTTCATCGCTCACGTTGCTGATGATCCTGATTGGCTGAGAGCTGGCGAAGCCTTGCACGCGTGCCTGGGACTCGGCGGGATCTCTGATACAGATGATGTTGCCCCCCGCCCTGCCTCTGTCCAGGGCTCCGCTGATGGTCACCTCCTCCACCATGGAAAAGACCAGTTCATCCTGACCCTTCAGGTCTAGAGGCTGCTGCACCGTCACAGTGATGGTGGCCTTCAGTTCCTTCACGTCCTCCGCCGGGCGCCTGGCCAACGTGTCTCCGAGTACAACGCTGGCAGGCAGAGAGCGTGAAGAGGAGCAGGAGGACGAAGGAGGAGATATGGGGGAGCTCTTGCCGACCGGTGAGGTCCTCTTGTCTGGTTTGAACCAGTCGGCCGTTTCAGGACTCTCCTGCGGCGGCGGCTGAGGAGTGGCGCTGGTGACGGCGGCGTCATGAGAGTGCTGATCCTCCGACTTCAGAGTGACGTGTTTGGGCGTGATTGAGCGGCAGCGACTGAGAGTCTGGTTCAGCAGCTCTTCGCTGGAGCTGGTTCCACTGCACTCCTCGCAGTCGTAGAGGCCCGAGTCCTCCCTCTGGAAGCTGTCCCCGGGGAACGCAGCATCCGCCGGCTTCTCTCCAACGCTCAACAGCGTCTGTGAGGGTTCGGCGTCCGTCTGCTTCCCCGCGTCGTTCTGGGGTTGAGGTTTGACCGTGACGTTGTTGATAGAAGGGCCTTTGGAGGAGGACTTGAGCCCCTCCATCGTTGCCTCACGTCCATCGATGCAACCCAAGCGCTCTTGGAGTTCAGCAAACGTGTCACATTTGAGGCAGTCCCTTCCTGGCTGCTTGGCGTCTGCTTTCAGCGCTTCGGCGTTCCCCTGAAGCGTCTCCTGGCTTTGCCTCTCCGCCTGCAGTTGAGGGATCCTCAGGAGCTCCTGCAGCAGAGCGGTGAACTCGGGGTCGTCCATGTCGGCCTTGTTAGGATGCAGAGAGGGTATGATGGGCACAAACTCCGGCTGCGCCAGCCTGGAGGGCCCTTTGGAGTGGACCAGGCCCTCCGAATCGATCTGGATGACCGTGTCACAGGACTGTTCGCTGCTGGAGCGCTCGTCCAGTTCGCCGCGCAAACGGAAACGCGGGGCATCAACGTCGACCTCGTCGGTGGAGTGGAACGCCCGCAGGGACAAAGACGGAGGTCCTCGCTTCTCTCTGGTCAAACTCCTCCCACAAGGAGAACAGGAAGCAGACTGCTGTGGGATGAAGACGAAATTTGGAGTTACTTCTGGAACCAATCAACCAATAAATCCTTGGGCTAAAAGGGACGCCTACCTTGGTCCTCTTCTGCGTCCTGCGGATGCTAGAAGCCAGCTGGATGGTGGACAGCGAGTCCTGCAGGTGAGCCAGCGAGTCATCCACCTGAGCGACCACCGTGGTGTGGCAGGTCACATGACCCAAGGCCTCTCGGAGGAGCATCGTCAGCTTACTGCCCCTGTGACATGAATCAGAAGAGACATCTTTAATCTCCAAACAGCAAAATCTATCGACATCCAGAAGTGTGAGGTTGTTACTGTCGTCGTACACCAACACATGCCAATGTTTTAACGTATCTTTACACCAGTGTGTGTGGAGTTCTTACTTGCTGGGGCCGGTTTTATGTCCACTGAGCAGAGACAGGACGGCGGGGCCCAGCTCAGAGTACGGAGGTCTGATCCTGCTCATCGGCCTCATGCCGCCACACACATCGATCATGGTCAGCTTGGTGGCGCCGCCGCGGGAGCCTGAGGGAGTTCAGCACGTTCTCACATATGCAAATAAACACGATGACATGAGGGTGAACCGGGTCATGCCAAACCTTTGCCCACGGTGCTGTTGTCCGTGCGCGGTGGCTGGATGTGGAGAGTGAAGAACATCACGGAGCAGTGAGACAGGTACGTGATGAAGTCGTTGTGGCGGCGCGCTGCGATGGCGGCGTCCAGGAGGGAGGCGGCCCGCTCGGCCGTCGGCGCCTTCACCCGGTTGTGGTTGCGTAGCTGGAGGAAGGAGACAGGACAGCGGTTACAGCTCATACTACTGACCTGCAGATACACTATCATAATAATCATGTTACTGTTATCTCACCATGATTCTCTTCATCAGCTGATTATTAATCTCAGCGAACATCGAGGGCAAAGCCTGAACTCTAAAACTGTGTCTGTAATATCTTCACACTCCGATGAACATGATGACTCATTTCCTTTATGGACAATAAAAACACCCACTCATTTCCATGTTCACTGCTGTGAGAACAGCAACATGTTGCCGTCAACCAGAGCCAAGAAATTCTCATTTGTCAGCAACACAAAATATATATTCCAGCTCTCCGGTTTCCAGAACTGGACTTTAGGTTTCTAGTTTCTAAAGATGGATTAGACTGAACATAATCATACATGAAACTATGTATTTATGTTCATGTAAATGTGGTTTTAAGGTTAAATACTGTAGACTGTAGCAGCAGTTCATTTAACAAGATAAAAGCCCTTTTTTGTACTACCTGGATCCCAGAGACGGGGTCCTCGTGGAGTCTGATGTGGGCTTTGGGGCTGTCCTGGACGCTGCCCAGTGGGGGGACGACCTCCCCCAGCAGGTCCCTCAGCGTGTCCTCCTCCCCACAGCACAGCTCGATGGCCGACACCGACACGGTCAGGTCGGTCCAGGTCTTCTCCCGCCGCCGCTCGATGGCGCTGTACAGCCAGGAGATGGCACAGGAAGCAGGCCCAGCTTCTGGAGGCTCTCACCACTCCCCACCATGCTGGACCAGGACCCTGAGACCCAGCACAGAACACTTCACTCACCGCCATGAGGTTGCCTGTCGTGTGTGTTGTCGTGCAGCAGTAAATGGATAATGGGGTACAGATGGTATAATGATGTGACAATATGGGATTTTATCACATCACTTATTATCTAAGAGGTTTAAGCATATATTGATGATTGATCATAAAATACTGTGACTTGTAATTATTTGTATTATTATTAGTAATTGTTATGTATTATTGCCATGCCTCGACCCGAGTCCGGCCAGGGTGCTCCGGCCTCGTGGAAGTGGAGTAGCTACACTAATCACACCATCATCTCCCAGCAGCCTCACAGAATCACAACCACGACCCTCCTGCCATCGTATCCACACGTCCACGTGCACTCTAGTGGCCCACATTAGTCCTGAGTTATGGGCCAGTTGGACCGTCTCTCGTCTTATCCCAACTCTAATTGAATAAGGATAAGAGAATTGGTTTGCTCCAATTAAAGGGCGAGCCGTTACTCAGAGAGGAGAGCATCGCGGGGAGATGGATGTCGGCCGGCCACATGGACTCCGTATCGGCCGACTAATTCAATCAGCTCCACGGAGAGTGGCGTCATGTGAAAACGCAGCTCCAAGGAGGCCCCGTCCTTACCCAGGGTGTGTGTGTGTGTGTGTGTGTGTGTGTGTGTGTGTGTGTGTGTGCCACAAATCTATTAAACCCTTCTCCGACGCTAAGTGCTGCCTTCCATCTCTCTAATAGAAACGTAACAGGCCATTTGGTTTGCAGACCTCTCTGAGCTCAGCGACATAAAATAAATTGTCTGTGTGTTTTTGTGTCTATGAGGCAAAAGTGTGTGTGTGTGTGTGTGTGTTGTATAATTAATGAACGGGCTTTTATTTCCAAACAAACAGGTGAAAGATGAATGAAAGGACAGTTAAAACGGTAACACTTTGCTGAAGAAGAAGAAGAAGAAGAAGAAGAAGAAGAAGAAGAGGAAGAAGAAGAGGAAGAAGAGGAAGGCTGTAAATGTGGAACAGGAGAGAGAGATAAGAGGAGAGAGAGGAAACGGAGAGTTTAAGTGATACAGATAGCGGGCGGGGGGATAACGGCGTCCCACTCTCATCTTAAGGTTTGAACCCGTGACCTCCACCATGACTCACCCACATCAGCACATCCCAGAGCCAGCACACATCCGTCGCTGCCGCCGAGCACGCAGCGGATGACATCACCCAGCACGCCGGCGCTCAGCTCCGCCTGGAAGGAGTCACAGCGATGATTCACCACGATGAATAATAATAATCATCATGAATAATAATAACTCCGTCGGTCAGTGACCGGGGATCTGGACCTGGCTGGACTCCTGAGGGAAGGCGGTGTCGAAGCTGAAGGTCTTCAGCAGGTCTCGGGTCTGCCGGCCCAGCGTCATGGTGGCCTGGTTCCTGCCCAACGCCTCCACGATGGTCACTCTCCTCTTGGACGGGTCGATCCAGAGGGCAGGCGGTCCTCCTGGTCCTCCTGGTCCTCCGGGGCCCGCCGGGTTCACCCTCAGCACAACGTTGACCTGCTGAACACATTTTACTCTCACTGAAATATGTCATTATTATATGAAATAACACGTCTATGAGACAGATTTCAAAGGAACGTTCAGGGTCCCCAGAGGATGAATTGTAATATCTCTGCTGAACCCTTAAAACATCTGTAATTTTTGATTTATTATATTCATTTATACTGAAAGGAATGAGATTCTATCAGCCTTACTCTTTACTTCATACCTGTCTTACTGTTTAATGACTGATCTCATTCCTTTTTAGATAGTCATTCCTGAATGCAGTTCTCTTCAGGGAGCCTTCGGGGGTTTGGAGGGCGTTCAGGTCTTGGATGGGGTTGGGTCCAGCTCGCCAGTCTCAGGTCTGAAGGAAACATCATCCACCTCAGCGAACATGAGCCGCTCCGTTATGGTTTTTAAACCAATTATAAGATGCATCGGGATTCAGGTCCGCCAGATAGCGAGTCGCCCTGCGGTGGTTACACCACGATGACATCATCAGCTATCCACGTTTTGAATATTGCATCTGCCACGTGATCGTATCTGCAGAACGTTCCTCTCCTTACGCAAGAAGAGGCTCCCTAACCGCATCCAACATCTGTCAAACTCTATTTATGAGGGTTCAATTATTCAAGAGACCCATTTACCAGCGGAGAACCCCCATCACAGGTTCATTCTGCAGGCCTGAGTGCTGGGGCAGCTGTGGCCAGCGGGGTCCACCCGAGCCCTCATCTGTAACTCTAGATTAAACCCAAGAGTCCATCTATCTGAGACGGGGGGGTCATATTGATCTCCATGTTTCTCCCCGAGGAGGCGAGAGGAGGGAGGGAGGAACAAGATGGAGACATTAGCGGCACATTACCGTGGAGCAGAAGAAAGCCTGATATAGGATCTCCTCCAGAGTGACTCTGATCTCTTTACTGTGAACTCAGGCTGCTAGAGTTACTGAGGTGGAGGCTATGGGCGAGGATGGTGGTCCAGACCAGACCAGACCAAGTCTATGTACCTACACATTCTTCATCAGGTTCTACATGCACACCGACACAAGTCGCTGTAGAAACGCCTCCTCCACTTCCTTCCAGTTTTGATGTGGTAGGAACCACAGAGTGTCTAAGAGAAGTGGACGTCGTCATGGTAACGACAACCGCCGGTTTGTGGACGACAGTTTTAAGGCCGGATAATTGGCCTTTAGGGTCTCACTCTCTAGTTTCAAGTCTTCTTCAATCCAGCATGATGTTCATTTAGTACATTATGGTCCATTTAGAGTCCACCAGACCAGGAAGCAGGGGATGCTTTAGGGGGCGGGGCTTACCTGCTGATTGACAGGTCGCTACCATGCTACCAATGCTAGTTAGCTACTAAGATGACTTTAACACTTGGCTGTAAAGTTGAACCTTGAATCATGAAGCTTACTTTGTTAGCAGCTTCACACCAGAATCCACATGGATCCAGATCCAGTAAGGGTGCCGCTCCTCCACACTCCAAATATGGTCACTTCCTTCACTGTTTGGTTGCAAAAAAAAAGCCAAAATGCCGAACTCGAGGCTTCAAAGCTGTAGTCCACTAACCAACGTGTTACGTCACCATGACGGCGTCCAATTCTTATAGACACTCTGTGGTTTGTACACTAAATATGAAAAAAACTAAATATGTAGAGACGGTGCGGGACCGGAAACTAGGACCACGCAAACCTCCATCAGTCAAATTGTTACTAATAAACATATTCCCATTTCATTTGACGAATCCGTGTACAAACAGAAATGTAAAAACTATGAGTTGTTATTTTTACAGAGAATTCTGCAGTTTTAATGCTAAGCTAAGTGGCTACTAGCTGTAGCTTCATGACCAGACCATGAGTGGTATCAATCTTCATGTCTAACTCTCAGCAACAACATGGAAAGAGGTGTTACCCAGAATTTGCCAATACATGATCATATCATACTGACTAGTAAAACATTCACTGTAACACTGATCCGCCATTGAAATGTAGTTCCATTTTTACTTAGACTCAAGTGAATTATCACCACAATGCGTCTAA
The DNA here is from genome assembly GCA_029853015.1 of Chelidonichthys spinosus. Classification (NCBI taxonomy): domain Eukaryota; kingdom Metazoa; phylum Chordata; class Actinopteri; order Perciformes; family Triglidae; genus Chelidonichthys; species Chelidonichthys spinosus. The sequence continues at coordinate 815,966 of CM056838.1, read as the reverse complement.
AGTGAATCTAGTGGGATCTGAAGCTCAACCTTGCCAACGGCGGGCGAGTCTTTGGTCCTGGTGGCAGCCTGGAGCAGCCAGGAGGGGGCCGGCGGGGGGCTCTTCTGGATCAGCTCCCTGAAGCAGGTGGTGAAATGAGCGGGAGCCGGATCCGAGGCCTGGCCTTTCTTCCTCGACGTCAGGTTGAGCTTCTCTGCCGCCCTGCAGGGACGAAAGGAAGGACGGCGCTTTAACCGGCACACACACGCTTCACATAACACACAAGAACACACAATTACCTACGGATGTCCCCGACTAAGAAATGACATCGTCAAATCTGATTGGTCAAGTCTGGCCAATAGTCGACTGATCATAGAATCATGTTGTTTTGCTGATTGACTGGAAAAGCTCGGTAAAAGTCTCTCTCCAGGAGCTCCAGGGTCGAATCAGGCTCCTTAGACTGCATCGGGGTCACCCCTACAAATAACACACATGAACACACAAATAACACCACACGTGTACCTGGCTAGGAAGGACATGGCGGCCGTGTTGGCGATGGTCACCACTCTGGATATATGAGGGATCTTGGAGCTGGTCTGGACGGCGCCGGCGTCCCTGCCTGCAGTCTCGTCTGCAGCCTGCAGGGGGGCAAAGCTAATTTTTAAAAACCTGCACCCGCTCCGAGGGGGTGATTGTGGGGTGTGTCTGTCTCGGGAACAGCGGGTCAGACCTCCTGTCATCTCGTCTCGTTTGTGATGCAGTCAGTTTAAAACACGACGGAGAAGAAGATCAATATTCTGTCTGTGTCCCAACTCAGCGTCCGTCCTCTCCGTCCTCTTTGTCCTCTGAAGACCACCAAGTTTAGCCGCTCCCTGAAATAAAATGGTCTACAGAGGATTTAACGTCTTTGCCGCTCCCGTTGCCTAGCAACCAGCTTTGGTTGAACTTAAAAGAGCGTAGTTACTAACGTGATCCGATTAAAATCATATTGGATTCTTTTTATTTGATATTCTGATGGTTATGGGTCATGGAGGCTCTGGACGCCATGTTGAAGATCCAGTCGCCACTATGAATCCTGGGAAACGTAGGATCCTCTGGATCAGGAGAAGAAGGCCACGTGTCTGGGCTGCATCTGAAGGTGAGGGGGTCCTCTGAGGGACGGACGCTGGACTGGGACACATCCTGTCACTGCCTCTGACACACACACACACACACACACACACACTCACACACACAGCTGTAGCTCGAGGCGTGTGTGTGCAGCATGACATCACCTGGACGTCTGCTTTCTGAGCCTTAATAACGTGAGTAACGTTGGGAGGAGACGGAGGAGACGGAGACGAGTGGATCTGGAAGGAACATCATGGACAGACGAGCGACGCCCTCAGCAGCCAGCCTTCATGCTGCTGATTATCATTCAGTCTGCTTTTGTGTTATTTTATTTCACTCTCATTTTAGTGAGTTTTACTCTTTTATTGTGAACAAATCATTCAGTGTTGTATTTTATTTGTGTTATTTTCTCAACTTTATTCGGTGATTCGTTTGTGCCAATCATCTGTAAAGTTGTTTAAAAGGTGACTTTTTATCTTCTGTCTGATTTCTGTTCCCTCCCTCCTCTTCCTCCCTCCTCCTCTTCCTCCCGTCTCCCATCTTCATTTCCTTCCTCTGACTCCTCCGCCCTCCTCGCGGTCTCTCACTCTTCGTTATGTTCACTCTCGTATTACTTCATCTCAGACACATAACCCGTATTGATCTGCTCTCATGGTCGACCGCCGGCTCGTCTCTCCAACCAGAAACCAGAACCTTTCTTTTGTTGAAGATCAGAATGATCGGACTCGATCACACAAGTCGGTGAAGGATAAGAACTCAGTTACGACTTCTCATTAGTTGAGTTTTTAAGGTAGCCTGTAAGCCTACAAAATACTGCAGTAAGAAACTCTCCTCTCCCTCGGAAGCTAAGCTAGGTGAAGCCCCTCCTGTAGCTAGTACGCTAGTTAGCCACACATGCTACATTGTGGAGCTAGCAGATAAACATCACGTCTTTCATCGGTACGGTTGCTAAGCTATAATTGGACTATTGCGGTTCCTGGGCGGGGCTAGATTCCAGGTCACATGATCGAGTAGTGCATCAAGTGTTGGTTATCTATATTTTCCTTTTGTCCGTATAAATAAAAGTTGAACAACAGCATCATATCAAACATCTAAAACCCTCTGACTCACCTTGTACAGGTTTATGACCCTTTTATGGGGGTCTGGGGGGTCTGGGGGGGCTTCCATCCCAGTAATGCATATTTCACCAGCCGCCTGTTTAATATGACCATCCCCCATTGATCACGAGTGCTTTTTGACTGGCTGCTTTATGACGGGGCTAAATCATGACCCAATTCCATTCCATTAGCACAAGTACTTTAAGACAACGTCCTCGGCCACGAGGCCTAAAGAGGCTCTGATTGGACGCCATGAATCACCGCTGTGTTGACACGTGCACCCCGTAAAGATGTGCTTCCCCGTGAGCTCGTTTAGGAAGGGTGTGTGTGTGTGTGGGGGGGGGGGGGGGGGCGTTATGTGTGATTTAGTGGCCAGAGGAGGCTTTTAGGGGTACCTTCTGGTACGGGTACATGATGACACCATCGGCGGCGGACACACATTTGGAAGCGACCAGCTGCTGCTGCTCCTCCACCCAGCGGCCCATGTCGGGATTGGGCAGCTTGGGCCCCCGGCGCCTGAGGGTCTGAGGGGTCCTCTGAGGCGTCCTCTGAGGGCTCTGAGGGCCGCGTGGAGGCCGGTCGCCATGCTTCACCTCACTGGGTTCAAAGGGGGGCTTGGTGAGCGTCTGACCCCGGCTCAGAGCCAAGTGGACCGCCTCGCGTTTGAGCTGGTTCAGGTTCACGCCGCAGGCTCCACACTCGGCCCCCTGCTCCCGGTCCCGGGACTCATCGCTGGCCCGGCTGTGGACGCGGAGGTTGGCGTGGAGGAAGGCAGGCAGGTCGCCGGACTCCTGCAAGACGAAGCAGCAACAGAGAAGGATGAGATCACAGCTGCTGCTGTTGGACTTCTGGCCTGCGTCAACATGAGTGATCGTATGGAAATGTGGCGGGAGACGCGGCGAGGCATGTGAGCACTTAGCGGAGTAATGAAGGAGTCAGTATTGATTAACACACGCTGCCATCTTTAAAGGTGCAGGAAGCAAAAGAAACTCGCTGCACCTTCAGAGGGAACTCAACGGTCATGAAGCTTCCCTTCACACCTCCAGTACCCAACTCTCTCCCTCTCTCTCTCTTCTTCCCACCAGCCAGCTCATTGCATCATCATCAGATATGGTCATATATGAGGAGTATACAGGAGTTATGCTGATGTACCACTAAAAAACCCAAAAGGACTAAAACCACCAGGATCCATCTCCAGTCTACTAAACTGTACATATGATGTCAGAGGTGTGTGTGTGTGTATATATATATATATATATATATATATATATAGAGAGAGAGAGAGAGAGAGAGAGAGTATCTGTATATATATACACCAGCAGCCAGACGGGCGACTGGGCTTTCCATCTCAGCCAGACTGTGAAGATGACGTTATGGAGCCGTGATGCTTTTCATGGGAAATCGAGCTCGGATCAATAAAGTGCTCGGCGGCTATCAGGCCGATCGGGTTTCTGGGGTTCTGACTGACGTCTGTAGCCTCGGAGCTCCTCCGGCCCGGTCTCTCTCTCTCAGCTTCACTTAGGAGGACCGAAATACAGAGCACCCCCCCCCCCCTCCACAGAGACGACGGGGGATGAAATATTCATGAACATTTAGAAGCACTCATACAGGAACGTGGATTTGTGTGTTCCTGATGTGTGTGTGTGTGTTCCTGATGTGTGTGTGTGTGTGTGTTCCTGATGTGTGTGTGTGTGTTCCTGATGTGTGTGTGTTCCTGATTGGAAGCAGCACAGCTCTTGGTCCTACTATGACTCGCTCCTGGGCTCCTGGACTCCTGGACTCCTGGACTCCCGGCCTCCTTGATCAAACCTGTGCGGTGGATCCAGAACGCTCCAAGCGTTAGTCAGGCCCCACACCTCACGCCCCAGCACTACCTCAGCTGGACGTTTCAGCACCGCGATGGTGGACCGAGCTCCCTGCCGATGTCAGGATTGCAGTCACTCACCAGCTTCAACAAGACACTCAAGACTACTTGTTCAGAGTTCAGAGTTCACCTGGACTAGTGTTCCTCCTTCACCCCCCAACCCCCAAAAACACAACTACTTCCGCACTAACTTGTATGTTCGTATGTCCTGACACTTAAAGATAGCACTTAGCATCGTGTAGCATCTTCCCCTAGCTATGTGTGTTGTTTACCAGCAGCGTGGTTACCTAGCAACATCCTTACAATAGAGACACAATATTTTGTTGTTTCACTTTCTTCTGACACACCTGATGTGTGTGTCTGTTCCTGATGTGTGTGTGTCGTACAGCAGCTGTGTTAACACAGTCATTGTGTGTGTGACTGTATAAAGGCTGCATCAGTTTCAGTATTGATCCTAGTAATCAGTTAATTGTTGTAAGATACACCTGATGTTGCTGCTGTGGAGAGTGAGACGGAAGCTGTGAGAGCGAGACGGTTGCTGTGAGAGTGAGACGGTTGCTGTGAGAGTGAGACGGTTGAGACGCTCCACCCAGCAGACAAAGAAACCCACGTCCATCACTCAGTCTACAGCTTTATTATTTTAAATCAATCAGAAATCTCCTCTGATTCATTTTCAGTTCATTAACAGTGATTGATAATCAATTTTATATTTATAATATCCGTTTTTTAATTTGTTGAAAATAACAATGCAGCCTTATGAATCAATTTGCTTTAGGTCATTAAATCTAAACGTATAACTTATTGTTCCATGTATTTGCATTTTGTCTCAACTAACAGTGTGTAAAAATTGCTGTTACCACGGTGACGTCACCCATTGGTTTGCTGAGTTCAGAGAATATGAAGTTTGGCCTCAGACGAGAAAACAAACACAATAATGTGGAATAATAAAATAAATCGAAACGAGGTTATACCGTAAAACAAGTTTAGTAAGTTTATAAAACTCAAAAAGCTCATTTTCTTGATGAATATCTGTGTTTTTTTAAACTCCTGTTTGATTGTTAGTGTTTGGTCAATTTTTGCAACCAGTGGAGGAAGTGACCATATTTAGACTGTGGAGGAGCGACGGGCGGATCTGATGAGCACAAGCGGCAGACCAGCACCCGAACTGTATCTGGATCCATGTGGATTCTGGTGTGAAGCTGCTAACAAAGTTAGCTTCATGATTCAAGGTCAGCTTTACAGTTAAGTGTTAAAGGTAAGCCCCGCCCCCTAAAGCATCCCCTGCTTTCTGGTCTGGTGGACTCTAAATGGACCATAATGTACTAAATGAACATCATGCTGGATTGAAGAAGACTTGAAACTAGAGATTGAGACCATAAACTCATGTTTACAATGTTTACTGAGATAATACATCAAGAGAGAAGTAGGACCATTTTCTCATAGACTTCTATACAACCAGAGAGGAGTCGCCCCCTGGTGGCCAGCAGAGAGAAGTAGAACCATTTTCTCATAGACTTCTATACAACCAGAGAGGAGTCGCCCCCTGGTGGCCAGCAGAGAGAAGTAGGACCATTTTCTCATAGACTTCTATACAATCAGAGAGGAGTCGCCCCCTGGTGGCCAGCAGAGAGAAGTAGGACCATTTTCTCATAGACTTCTATACAACCAGAGAGGAGTCGCCCCCTGGTGGCCAGCAGGGAGAAGTAGAACCATTTTCTCATAGACTTCTATACAACCAGAGAGGAGTCGCCCCCTGGTGGCCAGCAGAGAGAAGTAGGACCATTTTCTCATAGACTTCTATACAACCAGAGAGGAGTCGCCCCCTGGTGGCCAGCAGAGAGAAGTAGGACCATTTTCTCATAGACTTCTATACAACCAGAGAGGAGTCGCCCCCTGGTGGCCAGCAGAGAGAAGTAGGACCATTTTCTCATAGACTTCTATACAACCAGAGAGGAGTCGCCCCCTGGTGGCCAGCAGAGAGAATGGCAGTTTGAAGAACCTCCAGCTATAGCTTCACTGATCAGAACCAGGTTTGGTCTCAACTAAACCACAACCTGCTGAACACATTTCCACATCCCTCTATGGGGGTTCCCAGCCGACTGAAGTGGACTCCTGGTCCCCCATGAGAGGGGGTCCCGGGTACTGACCTTGCAGGAGAAGTGATGGTGGACAGCCAGACTCAGAGCCTGTTTCTTCAGAGCAACGAGGGTCGCTGAGCACTTCTCACAATATGCAACTTTCCCGTCGGACCTCCCGAACGGGGGACCGGCGGACCCGGCACCCCTCCACGTAGTCCCGCCGCCGTAGGACATGGCGCTCCTGATGCGGTCCCCGACGGTCCCCGGGAGGGACCGGTACGACGGGACGGCGTCCGCCCTCTGGCACATGATCCGCCGCGGGTCGCCTCTGGACCCTCTGGACCCCTCAGGAGCGGGACGCCTCCTGGTCTGGGAGTCGGCCCCGTTGGTGGTCGCGGAGAAGCGGACTGGATCCGAGTGATGCTGCACTTCTGCGCCCTGAGGAGTGAATGAGGAGGAGGAAGGGTGGGTGAGAGGACGCGGACTTGTTGGAACCACACCCAAGTGTTTCCTTCCAGTCCAGTTCTTATGCGAAGTCTTCTAGGAACCGGACGGAGACGCACCGGGTCCACGGTGGACGGATGTAACTTACCCAGAGAGCTGCGGGACCCCCGTCTCCTCTCCCCGTCAGAGATGACATGACAACTTGTTAATATTTAAAAAGATGTCCGAACAAAGGCGGCTGCGCGTGGATCTGATCCTAGAAACAACTCCATGATCCAACGCGCCCCGTCCTCTCATCACGTCCTGCAGGGACCAGACCAGGGACGGTCACACGCTGTGAGCGGGACCGGAGCAGGAGCGCACTGAACACTTCAGTGGACTCACTTGGCTCTTTATTGGAACGTCCACGGGGGGCGCTAAAGAGCCGGGTTCACCCTCACAGCTTCACAACAGGATCCCAAACAAGCTGCTGGATGACAGTCACATGCTGCTGCTGCAGAGATGGAGATGTTATATGACGGCGATGATGATGAAGATGTGAATCTTCATTGAGGTCACCTTTTATTGGTTGTAGCCATGGAAACAGAGAAGATATCAATAAGGTTTCCAGCTTTATTGAACTCAGACTGTCTACAGGAAGTGGACATCTTCATGGTGACATCACTCGTTGGTTTGGGGGACTACGAGTTCAGCATTTTGGCTGGCACCATCTTGGATTCTTTGCAACCAGTAGAAGGAAGTGACCATATTTGGACTGTGGAGGAGCGACAGGTGGGTCTGATGACAAGCGGCAGAGGCAGTAAAATACAGATTAAAGGATTAGTTTTTATTAATACAAATGTAATTTTGTGGTATTTATGCCTTCGGTTCGGGATCGGTTCCAGCCCCCCGCGACCATGAACAGGAGGGTTGATAATGGATGGATGGAATGGCTATTTATGAAGCCCAAAATCACAAATTTGGCTCAGAGACAGGGTACGACATCCTCTGTCCCAGGATGCTCCATCGACTGAAGAAAAAGGGAAAAAACAGAGGAGGCATCACCAGGGTGGACCAAAGTATAATAGATGGTGTACACAATAAACAGAAAATTACAGAAGTGTTTTTGCAAGAAAATAAATACTAAAAAATGAGTGAAGTCGGTGGAGTGACTATTTAAATTAATTATATTTATCACCATGAGCATGATTAGAATACATAATCAAAAGTTATACTATAGTGGGTTAATGTGACGCTTCTGTACATGATTAGTGTTGGATGATAACGACTCCAGAAGTAACTTTAGATTGAAAATGACTGTATTTCACTTGGATTCTTTCTTATTTAATTTTTTATCACTGTACTTGACATAACATGTCAATCATTATGCTATGTACAAAAAAAATCTCCCTCATTACAAAAATCAATTCAGTCAAGTTCAGTAATGATCTAAAATAGTTAGGTTTGAAACATTTTTGTTTATGAATCATTCATATTTCTATTTTCCCTTGAAAAAGACCAGGATTCCTTTATTAATTATGATTACTTATATTGTTCATTACGGTATTCTTGGGCCCTTTTCGCTCTCCCTGTGTGTGTGTGTGTGTGTGTGTGTGTGTGTGATTGTGTGTGATTGTGTGTGTGTGTGTGTGTGTGTGTGTGCCCCACTTCTTCCACATCAACGCTTTCTATGGGATTGTGTTTTTGTTATTGCGCCAGCGACAGATGGTGGTCGGCGGGCTTTGTGCGCGTAGCCGCGCTGCTCTCTGGGTAAATACGGTAGCGTCATCCTCCTCCTCCTCCCCCCACCGGAGACTCAGCTCAGCTCTTCTGCCGGTGAAAGCCTGCTCGGACCGCGGGGCACTTTGGCGCAGTATTGAGCCACATCCATCGACAAACGGGCGTCCAAGCTAGCTATCCGCTTTATTCGACACGTCTCGCCGCCACACCGCCACGATGAGCTCCATTAACGTGAAAAAGCTGAAAGTGAACGAGCTGAAGGACGAGCTGAAGAAGCGCGACCTGTCGGACAAGGGTCTGAAGGCCGAGCTGATGGACCGCCTGCAGGCCGCGCTGGACGAGGAGGCCCTGGCCGGATCCAGCGGGGAGCTGGACCAGGAAGCCGCGGCGGGGGGCGAGGGGGCCGACCAGGCCGCCGACCAAGAGGGCATGGGTGAGGAGGAAGAGGGCGAGGGCCTGATAGAGGAAAGCATGGAGGCCAACGAGGAGGAAGAGGAGGAAGAAGAAGAGGTAGAACCAGAACCGGAAAATGGGGGCGACGGGGATGGCGATGCCGTTGCCGAAGACGAGGAGATGGGCGATGGGGAGGAGGACGGAGACGAGGACGACGAGATGGACCCCATGCTCAAGGGGGACGTCGACGACATGGAGAAGATCGAGGCGGAGGACGGGGAGCCCGCGGACCAGGCTCCTGAGGGTGAGTCTGTCCGGAGTGGTTCTGAAACTGTGCTTGGCTGGATGGACTGTGGCTGGGTGTCGGGTTAGCTGCCGCGGGGGTGGTGGGGGGCGTCCATGTTGAGCCGCATAGCATAGCATAGCATGACCTCACGATGCTAGCGAGCGTTAGCCACGGCCCGAAGCGGTAGGCCGGTCATGCTCACTCGGTCACTACGTCGATTAGCTAACGGGGTTTTCACTTAGTCGCGTTACGTATCGATGTTAAAGCCCGTGAGAAACGTTTTCACGGATTGAACGTCGTTAGCGACGGTTAATGATGTAAGAGACGCGCCTTTTGTTTTAACCCAGTACGTTTCGTGCGTGTTAGCTTCGCCGGTTAGCGTGTTAGCTCCGCGGTTAGCGTGTTAGCCGCCCGGCTAACACCAGTATTTTCTTTGTGTCTGCGGCGCTGAGTTGCGCGTCGGCCGGCTAGCATCGTCCCGATTGGTTCCCACGCTGACGTTCACCCACAAACCAGGCTAATATTATCACCACCGCTTGCTTCACGTATCCACGTAACGGCGTCATTTTTAAGGCGGTTGAGCGTCTCGGAATGCGGGGAGGGGGGTATTTAGCTCAGGTGGGGGGCCGTTTCCTAGCAAGAAGAGCGGATTAATAATCTCCCCCAGTTTACGTGTTCGTTAGGACATGACGTCTGCGCGGCATGGCCTTCTTCTGTGTATACGCCAGTATGTTCACGAGGGAACACCTGTACCTGCTGCAGGTCACGTGGGTAGTTTGTCCGTGGGGTTATTAGAAAGGTAATCTTTGCAGGAAGCAGTGATATGTGGGTTCACCGGGATGAGCCAGTAGTTGTGTAACTATGGGTGAGATACTGGGGGGGGGGGGGGATTCCCATCCCTTGCATGATGCATTTGTCCCAGACAACAGCAGAGAGTCCATTAGGCTTCCACCTCAAGAGAACAATCCTCCGGCCCTGCAGGGTTAATGTCCCTTTGCCTTTCCAGAGACTTGCAGAAACCCCATTCACACTGTTCATCTGGACCAGCCTGCATTGTAATTACTATCTGCTCATTAGAGCTGTTGCAATTAATGCAGAATGATTGTGTTTTTATATATTTATATTTAAGTGTAATCATGAGGTGTTACCTCCCCATTTTTTCCCTAATATTGATGATTATGGTCGACACAATGCTAACTAATGAACGGGCTTTGTGGGCCAGAACCCCACTGCCAGTCCGACCTCTTCTCTCTCACAAAAAGGAGCACCTCATTCTATATCTTTGTTCTATTTTCAAAGGGGATGCGGACAAAGACACGAATGCTGATCAGAAGAATAAGAAGGGTGTTAAGAGACGCCGGGAGGAACATGGAAGGGGCTACTTTGAATTTATTGAAGAGAACAAATACAGCTGGTAAGGATGGGACAGAGCAAAAATGGCCTTCAGCATCCCTGAAGCGCCATCCATAGCTTTGTTGAACTGTATTGGCTTTAAGTGCCAATGCACACATAACTAGCATGAGGACAACCCTCATTTTCAAGTATACTATTTATTAATAACCTCACTTTCACACATGTTTTGAGGGTCATCCCTGACTAAGAGCCTTACCATTTACCTTTTTACAGTGCCCACTCACATTTGTGTCTTTAACGGACTGCATTCTGTAGCAGAAGTGCAACTATCAAGTCTCAATGAATCTTCACATCTGTTCCTCATGCCACTTATTGTTTTGGGAAAAGCCCGTTGAGTCCTCGAGGTGAACCGAGGCCGCTCAAGAGAGAAGCCAGAGGAAAAGTAGCAGATGTGCACTTTTGCATCAGGGGGAGGAGGGGGAGGCTAGCTGAGATGTGGGGGAGGGTCCACTGCTGCAGGACAGCACACACGGATAGAGCAAAACAAATAAAGTCCACGGAGGAACTTATTGGCCGTCCATCGTTTTACCTCGCAATGGTCTTTTTTTCCCGTTTCGTTTTTTATTTCACTGGTTGTATGACGTCAAAATGCTATTTCTGTCTCATGTATCGTGTGTGTGTGTGTGTGTTATCATGGTGCGAGTGTGTCTTTACCTGTGTGCAGGTGACATCATGCATGGGTGTGTGTGTGTGTGTGTGTGTGTACATACATGTGCCTATTTCAGTGTTTTGTTTTCATTGCGCTGTTGAGACACGTTGACCGTCTTTTTGAGGACAGTTTTCTTTTAGTTTTTCGGGGAGATTCTGGGGTTCTTCTTCATGGATGTTTGTTTCACCAGAGTTATTGGAGCCTGAAAGCATCGCTGCCTCTTACGGTGCTTCTTCTTCCCCGTCTGACAGACAGTTTCTACATTGAAAGTCCAGCTTTTAGATCTTTAATCTATATTGAGCAACAGCCAGCATTTGACCCACTGGCCGACTGATATTGGCTCCAACCATAAGCCACCATAAATCTCCCCGACAGCTATTTTTACAGCATCCAAGGCTGTTTACCTATCACGACCGGCATTAAAACAGCTGCAGATGACCTTAAATCTGTTTCTTCCTACTATATCTCTCTGACTGTGTTAAACTTCCCATAGCGGGTAAGTAAGGTAAGGCCGAGCGCGGTGACATCGTGTACTGTAGCAGCAGTGGGTCGTGACCTTTTGGTTTCTAATCCCACGTATGGAAAGCTACGTATCAGTGACCCACGGCCGTCCTGCAGATCACAAACACGGGTCTGGTTGTTTTGAATGCGCTGGCTACTGCAAAGGTAAGTGTTGTGGGCCGAGGCCCATCACACAGCTGACTGTCCAAACACTTTGGAGACTCGCTCGCCCAACTTTCTGTTTTATTACCCCCCTCCCCTAGTCTGTCCTTCCACTTTTCTCCCCAAATATGTGTCAGCCAGTGGTACCCAAGACATCTATATGTTCCATCTGCATCGACATGGGAATCCTCTCACTGACTGGGTGGTGTCTCTTTTCAGGGCCTCCTTTAAGTCTCCTGTGCCCCCCCTGGAGGAAGAAGATGAGGAGTTTGATGATACAAAAGTCTGCCTGGACACCTGTAAGTGTTTTAAGATGGTTTAGTTCTAACACCCAAACCTGCAAAGAGACCGTACTAGAACCTGAACCACACGTTGATCAGGGTTTACAGGCATGCAGGTACTGATGAGTGGTTTTTCTGTTGTTGCTCCAGACAACTGCGACCTGCACTTTAAGGTGTCCCGGGACCGTTACAGTGCCTCGTCTCTCACCATGGAGAGCTTTGCTTACCTGTGGTCTGGAGGCAAGGGCACCTATGGTGTGAACAAAGGCAAGGCCTGCTTCGAGATGAAGGTACAGTAACCACGCCGACGGAGCGGCTTCATTGAGTGTTTAACTTTAACACCGTCTATAAACTGTTAATGTTTATAGACGGTGTTAAACCAGTAATAACCACTTCAAATGAATCCTGATGCATTTTTGTTCTGCAGATTTCAGAGAAAATCCCTGTGAAGCACATTTCCAGCAAGAACATGGAGATCCATGATGTGCAGGTGGGCTGGTCCCTGTCCACCGGGACCCTCCTCCTGGGTCAGTCTCTCTTTATATGCTCTCCAGTCTTCTGTACCTAATATCTGCTCATCCTACCGTGACTTGCACTTTATGCTGTTCCCTCTGGCACACAAAATGGTGACCGGGCCGGTGCAGTCGTTTGCTCTCATTCATTCATGCAGGCTCTGAGCCCCCGTGCAGGGCCCTGCAGGCTCTGAGCCCCCGTGCAGGGCCCTGCAGGCTCTGAGCCCCCGTGCAGGGTCCTGGTGGACTTCACTGTGCAGGAACCTGAACTCTGTATTAAAGCTGCCAAAATAAGTCTTTGCATTTAACGTCTGTCGGTTGTAATGTGATCCTGTCCCGAGAGCGCCCTCTGGTGGTTCACAGGCAGCAGGACATGTACATGTAAAATGGCTCCAGCTCCGTTAGATGATTCACTCATCAGACTCCCAGTGATTCAGAGCCTCCCTCTGCCGGCTGCTTAAAGCTCCTCTCCCGTTGATGCAGGTGAGGAGGAACATTCTTATGCCTATTCTGGGAAAGGCAAGAAGACCACCAACTGTGTGACCGAGGACTTTGGGGAAACCTACGAGGAGAACGATGTCATCTGCTGCCTCATTGTAAGACATTCCTGATCCTTGTGAACGAACCCCCACCTTTATGTTTGCTTGTTATTAAAATTAGTTTTCCTAGTTAGAAATGTGAAATGGTACTTTGTATGCAGCGGATGTCTCCTATACAACAATATACAGTTGAGGTGATGCCTTTGATAGTTAACTTCATATCTACAACCAGATTTCACGTTAAACAGCATTTAATAAGATGTTTCTATAAAACAGCGCCCCCCCGGCCCATCAGTACCCGTTCAGGTGGAGAGTGGTACTGCAATAGGGAGATGGAAACATGTTTAATGAGATGTTTCTGTAAAACAGCTTCACGTGTTGACTCCATCCTTCTACTTAGCTATGCTATCTAAATCGTAGACCTGGACTTGTAGCGTCCTCTTGTGGACCCATTCAGCCCTCCAGCAGAGCTGCTCACATGTACTTTTCTAGTATTGGAATGCCAGAATCTCTGCCACATCCTCTGTTGTTTCTTGGTTTAGGACTTTGAGGGCGAGGAGGAAGTGGTGTTGTCCTTCTGCAAGAATGGCGGGGAGCCGGCCGTGGCGTTCCAGGTGAACAAGGCCGCCCTCAGTGGCCAGGCCCTGTTCCCCCACGTCATCTGCCACAACTGTGCTGTGGAGTTCAACTTTGGCCAGATGGAGACTCCATACTTCCCTCAGCTGGAAGGCTACAGCTTCCTGCAGCAGATCCCTGTGGACGACCGAGTCCGGGGCCTCAAGGGGCCCCAGACCAAGGCCGACTGCGAGGTGCGTTCAGTCATGTGTAGATATACGACTGTAATATCCCGGAGGTTTTTCATTCTGTATTTGCCTTTTATGTTTGTGTAGATCATCGTGATGGTTGGCCTGCCGGGCTCAGGCAAGACCACATGGGTGAAGAACCACGTCCAGGAGAACCCTGGGAAGTACTACATCCTGGGCAGTGACACCATCGTGGACAAGATGATGGTTGGTACTGAGACGGCTGTTATTTTCAGGAGCCCTGAACGCATCTGTCTGGCTGTTTTAATGTGGTGGTGTTTCTCCAGATCAACAGCCTGAAACGTCAGTCCAAAGACATCACCAAACTGAGCGCCATTTCCCAGCGTGCACCACTCTTCCTGGGAAAGTTTATTGAGATTGCGGCCCGGAAGAAGAGAAACTACATCCTGGACCATGTAAGTGGTTTGTGCTGACTGATCCTGAAATTCTACAGATGAGTGAAATGTGTCTGAAGCAGCCTCCTCTTCCTCCTCCTCCAGACCAACCTGTCGGCCCCCGGACAGAAGAGGAAGATGTGCTTGTTTGCAGGCTACCAGCGTAAAGCCGTGGTGGTCTGCCCCTCCGACGAGGACTACAAGCAGCGAGTCCAGAAGAAGGTTGAGAGCGACGGCAAAGAGGTGCCTGAGCATGCCGTCTTCAAGATGAAAGGTAAACCAGGGCTTCTGGGCCACGAGCCAAAACCCAGTCAGGATCTAAGTGGCTACAGTCAGATCCCGTTGATTCTATGGTGCGTCCTTCATCTGGTCCTGGTTCTCCCTCTCCGGTCCAGGCTTCTACTCGCTGCCCGAGGAGGGCGAGAGCTTCAGCGACGTCGTCTTCGCCGAGCTGCAGAAGGAGGAGGCCGGAAAGCTGCTGGAGCAGTACAAAGAGGAGAGCAAGACGGCTCTGCCCGCCGAGAAGAAGCCCAACCAGGGGAGCACCACGCCAAAGAGGGGCGGCGGCCTGCGCGGCGGCGGCCGGGGGGGCAAGAACCAGTTCGGCAGTGGACCGGGTCAGAGAGGTGGAAGCCGCGGAGGCTTCCAGAACAGAGGCAACTTCAGAGGAGGTACCGTTGACTACACCAACATCTTGGAGAGAGCAGACCTGGTCTCAGTAGACCTCTACTGCGTTCATGCTAACCTGCTTTCTGATGCTCCTGCAGCTCCGGGCCCTCGCGGCGGCGGCTTCAACCGTCCACCTCGCGGCTTCCTGCCACCCCCGGCCTTCAGGGGGGGATTCCACAACCGGGGCAACTTCAACCGGGGGGGCGGGCCCATGCCCAGCCTCGGTGGATCCCCCAGGGGCGGACCGATGCGGGGGAACATGGGCCCCAGGGGGGGTCACATGAACAGAGGTGGCGGTCCAATGAACAGAGGAGGGAACATGAGCCGAGGAGGCGGAGCCAACATGCACCGCGGTGGATCTAGGGGACACCACAACCAGGTGGGTGTGATCAGGACTACATCCTGGTCTCACGAGATCCGGGTGTCAAACTCTCGCTGCTACGTGGTCCTCATGGTCCGGTCTCTCTCCCTTCCCGTCTCTCTCCCATCCTGTCTGTCTCCCTGGGTCCTCATGGTCCGGTCTCTCTCCCTGGGTCCTCATGGTCCGGTCTCTCTCCCTGGGTCCTCATGGTCCGGTCTCTCTCCCTTCCCGTCTCTCTCCCATCCTGTCTGTCTCCCTGGGTCCTCATCGTCCCGTCTCTCTCCCTTCCCGTCTCTCTCCCATCCTGTCTGTCTCCCTGGGTCCTCATCGTCCCGTCTCTCTCCCATCCTGTCTGTCTCCCTGGGTCCTCATCGTCCCGTCTCTCTCCCTTCCCGTCTCTCTCTCATCCTGTCTCCCTGGGTCCTCATCGTCCCGTCTCTCTCCCTTCCCGTCTCTCTCCCATCCTGTCTGTCTCCCTGGGTCCTCATCGTCCCGTCTCTCTCCCATCCTGTCTGTCTCCCTGGGTCCTCATCGTCCCGTCTCTCTCCCTTCCCGTCTCTCTCCCATCCTGTCTGTCTCCCTGGGTCCTCATCGTCCCGTCTCTCTCCCATCCTGTCTGTCTCCCTGGGTCCTCATCGTCCCGTCTCTCTCCCTTCCCGTCTCTCTCCCATCCTGTCTGTCTCCCTGGGTCCTCATCGTCCCGTCTCTCTCCCTTCCCGTCTCTCTCATCCTGTCTCCCTGGGTCCTCATCGTCCCGTCTCTCTCCCTTCCCGTCTCTCTCCCATCCTGTCTGTCTCCCTGGGTCCTCATCGTCCCGTCTCTCTCCCATCCTGTCTGTCTCCCTGGGTCCTCATCGTCCCGTCTCTCTCCCTTCCCGTCTCTCTCCCATCCTGTCTGTCTCCCTGGGTCCTCATCGTCCCGTCTCTCTCCCATCCTGTCTGTCTCCCTGGGTCCTCATCGTCCCGTCTCTCTCCCTTCCCGTCTCTCTCCCATCCTGTCTGTCTCCCTGGGTCCTCATCGTCCCGTCTCTCTCCCATCCTGTCTGTCTCCCTGGGTCCTCATCGTCCCGTCTCTCTCCCTTCCCGTCTCTCTCCCGTCCTGTCTGTCTCCCTGGGTCCTCATCGTCCCGTCTCTCTCCCTTCCCGTCTCTCTCCCGTCCTGTCTGTCTCCCTGGGTCCTCATCGTCCCGTCTCTCTCCCTTCCCGTCTCTCTCCCGTCCTGTCTGTCTCCCTGGGTCCTCATCGTCCCGTCTCTCTCCCTTCCCGTCTCTCTCCCATCCTGTCTGTCTCCCTGGGTCCTCATCGTCCCGTCTCTCTCCCTTCCCGTCTCTCTCCCGTCCTGTCTGTCTCCCTGGGTCCTCATCGTCCTGTCTCTCTCTCTCTCTCTCTCCCAGTTTCAGCAGAGAGGTGGTAACCGTGGCAACTATGGCAACTATGGAAACAAGAATGGCAACTTCGGCAACAACAGGAACAGCGGTAACTTTGGGGGCAACAGGAATGGCATGGACAAGGCCCAGGCGTTCAACCAGAGCTGGCAGCAAGGGGTCAGTACCGAGTCCTGGTCCTCTTCAGACCGTTTAACACCATTCATACATGGAGCTTTACTGAGGACTCTGTTAGACCGTTTGGTGTTCATGTAAAACGTCCCCAGAGAGTCTGAAGTCCAGGTTCAAAGGGGGTCCCTCTCCCCCCACAGAAACTTTGCCAAAGTGCATTGAAGGTGGTCCGTGTGAGACCGAATGCGTGTCCATGTGAGACCAGGTCCATGTCGGGGGTCCAGTCTAAAGTCTGTGTCTTGTGTGTCCCGTTTAGTTCTGGAACCAGAAGCCGTGGAGCCAGCAGTACCAGCCCGGATATTACTGAGACTCTTGTTGTAACGGACTGGTGGGCCACACGGAGACCACTGCTCGCCACGTACCCCCCCCCCCTCATTTTTATCATCCTAGACCCCCCACTTTTAACGAGCCGGACCCAGCAGACTGCCTACCGGAGCGGCGGTCCACGTCGGGAGAGAGCAGGCAGACCTGCGTGGGATCGGAGCTTTGTCTATAAACATGTACAACGTGGGTTCATCTGCATCCAGTCATCCGCTTTATTTCCTTCTGTTGTATATTTCATTGTGTTTATTTTCACCACTTTTTAAATGACGCGCTTTTAAAACAAAGAATTCTCATGTTTGTAATCAGAAACCAGAAACATGTCGAGGGGTTTTTTTTTTTCAAGGGTTGTGCATTTTATCTGTGCTGTGATTTTTGTTTTCGCTTTTTTTTTTTTATTACAAATTGTAAATATAGTTTTTGTTTTTTTGCGTAGTTTGTATGAGACGTTCAAAGAAACGGAAATGATTTGCAAGGAAGCTCGGCTTATTAGCGACGCATGGTAGCTGATCTCCTGTTAGGCTGTACGTGTCATAGAGTCCAGTGAAAGTGAAGAAGGATGGTTGTCTTTGTCCCAGTATCAAACCTGTAAACTCATTAGACCTACAATAAACAGCTCGTTGGCTTTTTTACATTCTCCCTGGCTTATGACTTTTGATTCAGGTCAAAGGTGTAAAAGACCTTTGATTGGCCGATCGTCCTGGTTTGCAACTTCAAACAGGAAGGACGCGACCCCTGTCCTGTCTCCGATAGCTAACGGCTAGCAGCTAACAGCTAGCTCGATTTGAATGTGCATCACTTTTGAGAAAGTATTATTGGCCAAGCCACTTGTGTAGGATTCAAGTAAGCCATTAGTTGTATTAGTGTTTGAATTTGTTGGATCGGGACCCTGACTGGAGACCAGCTCTGAACAGCTGATCGCTGGCACCAGAACCCCCATGGGATTTTAAAAATACGATTTTCACCACTACTTGAGATTTGAACACATTTTTCTGCTGATGCCAGATCAGCTCAGAAGTGATTTGTTTTTGTGTGGAAAGCAGGCAGGGACTCATTTTCACCAGCAAACCTAAAGGGCTCCATGGTGCACACCGCCGCCGCTTCAGACTGCGCTGCAGAGTTCACGTTGGCTCATTCGTGCAGAGGACGCCCTCTTGTGTTTGGATGTGGGATCGCTGACGGAAACGCGGCGCTGCGTCTCTTTATTATCTCCCGCCCGCCCGTGTTATTTGATGACGTGTAAATACTTCGTATCTCTTGTGCACGACTGTTCGTTAACTAGTCGCGTTCTCGTGTTGTGATTTTAGAGTGTTAGTTCGCCGACTGTCAGCTATATTTAACCGCGGAGTTATTTTTAACATACTGACCCTGAACGCAGCAGAGTTTACAGTCGAACGCGACGCACTATATTTTTATCGCTTTATGTTGCAGGTTGAATATCAGGTCTTTTATTATTAAACCAACAATGCAAACGCTTTCAGACTTTTCCAGATTTGTTGTCTTTTCTATCCTTTTTGATATTTGTGTTGAAAGAAATGGGACTGTATTTTCTTTTTTAATTTGTCTCAACTATTAAAGTTAAAGAAGCTGGTAAACGCTGATTGTGTGGTTTGTTGCACTTCACTGGTTTGAACTGGATCTGGTTTAAAGGATCAACAAAGACTCTAATGTCGATGTGAAACGGATTTCAACCAAATGATCTCATTTAACTTGTTTGAGGTATTGAGTATTCCAACATTAAATCCCGGACTTTGACACGTTAACGCTGTTCTTCAAGGTTCATGCTTTTATTTTGTGTTTCTACTAGTGTCCTCATGCTTTTATGTTGAAAAACCTGTCTGAATAGAGCCTTGTTCTCCTTCTGGATGAAGCTTGTCGCTTTAAGGCCCACACTTCGCACTGATTGGTCAGCGCCGTTACATTCAGGGCCTATTCATTGGCTGCGTCCGGATTCAGAGTCCGTCCTCCTCCGGACCCGGTCTACGTGGTCTACGATTTCCTGTGTGCATCACCTTTGCTGCTCCCATCGCCTAGCAACCAATGACCGTTACTACAGGTGATTACAAAGTAAACATACTTCATAATATCACATTCGATGTTTATGGAGCCACAAATACTACGGACTGTCCCTTTAAGTGGGAGAGCACAGTTACTGGTGTATTTATACTACAGATACTGGTGTATTTATACTACAGATACTATGGCAGAACTCCGTTCATCACGTCACCATCGGTGAGGTGCATGCTGGGAATCCACTTCCCTCCAGGACAGACGGGGCAGCACATTGACCTCCATCAGCAGCATGTTAGTGAATGACAGGACCCACCAGGACCCCCCAGACCCCCCCAGACCCCCCAGTCAGACTGCAAACAGCGGCCCTGATTAGCAGCGCTGGCAGCGTCTGAGTCTGATGTAAACGCGTTTAAGCAAACTGTTGGACAACTTCCTGTCAGTCCCCGGAGGCTGCATGTCAATGGTGTCATGAATGTGAAAGGAGGAGGAGGAGGAGGAGGAGGAGGAGGAGCACGCGAGTGAAAGAAAATAGTTTATTTTCCAAACATAAACTCATCCATATTTATGTACAGCGTGAAAATATAACATCAGACAGAATTTGAATGGTCGCTGCAGATTCAATACAACTCATACAAATTTGAATTTTACAAAAAGATATATCTTTTTTTTTTTTTTACAAAAATATACAAAAGTGCTTGTGGGAGGAGTTTAGTGGCAGCAGGGCGGAAACTCCCAGTAAATTGTCCATTTAAATAGAAAAGTACTAGACGTGTTGTTTAAAACCCTTAAGTATATCAAGACCACCATAATACTACCGGAATACTCCTACAGCTGGAGTAAAGTACTCATGTAGTGTTACTGGAGTCCAGCAGGAGAACGGCGGCGGCGGTGGTGGCGATGACCTCATACGATGACCTCATACGATGGAGACGTTGTCCATGGTGCAGGCGCAGCGCTCCACGATCATGTTGGGGAACTCGGCCACCTCGATCTCGGTGTAGTCACCCTTCTTCACCAGGTACATGATGGGCAGGGGGGCGCTCTCGGATCGCCGTGCACCGCCGCTCGCCGTAGCCGTAGTTGCGTTTGGGCTGCTTGCAGCCGCCGGTGCACCTGAAGGCCTGGTAGCCCGCCGGCTCGATGATCCAGTACTGCGTCCAGGTGAGGGTGCGGAAGTTGATGAAGTGCTGCTCGCGGCAGCAGGCGTCCTTGTTCTGGTTGATGTCGCAGTCGCCACGGGAACTGAGGGAGGAAGAGAGAGGAGAACGTTAGGGGGCTGCTGCTTCCCGGGGCCCAGGATCTCTGAGGTCCGGCCCTGTCACATGAATCTACAGAAATATTATTGAATTGAATTTAAAAGAATTAAGTTGGGAACAAAACTCTAAAATACTAAACATGGGGGGAAACAATGCACGTGTTGTTTTTTAGTGGCTGACGTCACTGAAGTGGTGCCAGCCTGCTAATGACAGGTCATCTGGGAGCACGTGGGCCAGGTGCCACGTGGAAACACCGACCCCGTACATGAAGGGCGCGCGCTCACCCGTACTCCTCCAGGCTGAGCGTGTAGAGGACCAGCTCCGGCTTCCCCACGCTGTTGTCCGCCTGCTGCTGGCTGGCGAAGCGGACGCTGCGGGCCGCCTCGGCCGCGTAGCTGCCGGGCCTCTCGCCCTCGATCCACACCTCCAGGTGCATGGGTGTCTTCTGCTGGCTCTTGGACCAATAGTGGACCGCCTGCGTCACATCAAAGCTCTTCCAGCCGGTCTCGTGGATGGGGATCAGCCTGTGAACACGAGGGAGGAGGGCGGTTAGTTAGACGGAGACCGAGACCGGATGGTGCTAACCGCTCGACGGTGAGTATCCGGTCCCTTACCGCGAGTCCACCAGCGAGGTCCGGTTGGATCCGTTGGGCAGCACCTCCACCCAGTAGACGCTGACCCGCGCGTTGCTGACGGGCCGGTGGTTCTTCCTCTCCACCGCGAAGCGCTTGTGGTAGGACGCCCGCTGGTAGAGCTTCAGCTCCGCCATGGTCACCTCGCTGTTGTCCGGAATCCGCGCCTCCATCTCGAACACCATGCGCTGCCGAGAGGCGTCGGAATACACATACTCCCCGGAGATATCTGCGGGACAGAGCGGCGTGGCGGTTAGAGGCGGCTCCGACCCCGGCAGCTTAAAAACATCGTTCGATCACCGAGCTCTGGTGCGTAAAACGGACTTTACGCAGTAAAATGTCACAATTACGCACAAAAATAAGTTTACTTTAACATAAATGTAACTGTAAATGACACTGTGTGTGTGTGTGTGTGTGTGTGTGTGTGTGTGTGTGTGTGGAGAACAGGCACGCTGCTTACCTGCGTTACCGGGGATTCCCCGGAGGATGCCCGCCAAGCTGGGCAGCGACCTGCGTCTCCTGCTGTGGTGCATCCTCAGCATGGACGCGTACTTGTTTCTGATGTGCGTCGGAATCACCAGATTCTCCAGATCCCTCTTGTGGATCCTGGGAACCTCGTCTAGACCGAGTTTCTGCAGCAGCGCGTCCTTCATATCCTGGTGCGTAAACGCGGTGGCGAGGCCGAGCAGCGCGGAGCAGAGCACACAGGCGCGGAGGAAATCCATGATCAGACAGGTTGAGGTGGTCGACAGCAGCACGGTAGCACCAGGCAGCCAGAGGCAGTGAGACAGTGGCCCCTGACACTCCGCGGGCCCCTTATATTGTTGCGGCCCTCCCAGTCGGTCGTTCGCACTTCGTCAATGGGGGCAGGGAGTCTTATCAGAACAAAGGTGCGACCCTCCGCCGCGGCCTGACTTCAAACAGCGACAATTAGACCCGAGCGCATCCGACGTGAGGAGGTGTAACTTCAGCACAGCTCCTCCAGAAACCTGCTTGATGTTTCATTTGATGTCACGATGACGATCCCGAGGCTCGTACTGTCTTTATGGCGCAAATCAATGATTTACATCACGTGACCACCTCTGTGGGCTTTATGCATTTATGGAACTGGATTTGTGAATCATACTTCATAGGGCCAAAAGGAAGAAAGAAAAACACTCAATACTTGTATTTATTCCTAAGGATGTCTTATTTATTATTTAGTACTATATATATATATATATATATATATATATATATACACACACACACACACACACAGATCCTCCATCCCTGTGTCTGATTGACCAAACGTGTTGTTTTCTCACATCCAACCAAACTTCTCTTTGTGTCCTCCACTCCGTCCCTTGGAGCGTCCTCCGTCCCCGGCCTGGCGTCCCAGACAGACATCTCTTGACCCCGTGAACCTGAAGCCCCCCCCTCGACATGTACATTCCACCAGACGATGTCAGTCTGGCAACAGTCTGTCACACGGCGGCTTCCTTCCGTGTGGGTGGCGGAGACAAAATGTGGACTGAAGGGTGGAGGAGCAGCAGGCTGCTGTTCACGTCGGCACAAGTGGAGAACAAGGGGGTCCGGGAGGAAGTGGTGCAGGGCCCGGGGGGGGATTAGATGTTTATTCTGAGCCCTGTCACCCATTCTTGGCCCTCTCCAGCAGATTAAAATTATTAGCCAAACAGACAGTTAATCCGGGGGCCGGCTGGATGTGGATTGGGCAGGCTCTTCACAGGTTGGTGATTATCTGATTCCATTGCGAGGATTTGCTCGGCCTTTTTTGTCACACAAACATTAGAAGAGGCTGCTGCCGGTGTGTATTGGCCCTGTTTGCTCAGAGATGTCAGACAGACTGAAGGAGCTGCAGGAAGAGCAGATGACAGATGAGCCGCCTGCCGCTCGGCAACGACACCGCTCACGAGCTGGACCCGGTCCCCGCAGGTCCAGCAGAGACCGGGTCCAGCAGAGACCAGGTCCCAATCAATACACTACATAGACGTCGGTGAACTTGCATGGAGGGTGATCTGTTTAAAGCTCTGTTTTTAATGGATCCTTGATTTGAGCAGATCTGATGTTTGATCTCCGTGTTTCACTTGTTGATGTCATGTTGTTTCTTAAAGTTATCTTTAAAGAGTTTGAATCATATTTACATGATTATCAGGATTCTATTGTCGTCTACTTCCAGTTTTATTGCAGATGACATTTTGACTTTTGTTTTGTGATTGAATGGATGAATAACATGGTATATAACCTTTTAGTCAGGCAGTTTTTAATTCAAAGAAAACAACTCAAACACACCTCAAAAACAATAGTTTTAAAGTAAGATGTAACTGAAATATATGAAATCAAAATGAGAGAGTAAACCCATGGATATGTTCATATTAACTGATATCAACGAGGAATCTTCCCAACAGACTGATGTGTGAGAGGAGGAGGAAAACGTCTCCGGTACGCGTTTCTTTTTATTACAAATATATAACACTTGAATTATGTTCAGTTTGATTCAGTTTAATTTGATCAAATCTGACATTTAATTTATCGACGTGATAGAAAAGCATTGAATGTGTTTATATAATCAGAGGAAAATGTTCATGTTGTGAGTTTAAACGACTCAAACAGGAATAAAACTACATTCTGATGACGTCATCAGTCAATAAACACAGTTACTTGTTTGACTAATGAAGAAAGACGACATTAATTGATGTATTTATGATAACTACTTATTAGACTCTGAACAGAGACCGGTCCAGAGGTCCAGTCTAGGTTCCTGTGTGTGTGTGTGTGTGTGTGTGTGTGTGTGTGTGTGTGTGTGTGTGTGTGTGTGTGTGTGTGTGTGTGTGTGTGTGTGTGTGTGTGTGTCAGTCACATTACAAGCCCTAATTCGGGAAATTAAGAAGCCTTTGTGTGAGATTTCTCAGTCTTTCTTCCTTCCCATGCCGATCACAGCCCGGTGCTCCGGTTCAAAGCCATCTGATGCTCCGAGGTGACGTTTCTTCTCAATCAAAGGCCAACGAGCTCCCGCAATCAACAACGCAGGTGTTAATTAACATCCACGCATTTGCATTCCAAAGCGCTCCGATGTATCGATGTATCGCTCCTTCCCTCCCATTTGTGAAACACGGATCCCAGAACCCCCAGCGAGACCCGGAGCGAGACCCGGAGCAAGACCCCGAGCGAGACCCGGAGAGTCCGGAGGGGGGGCCGGTATCACCGAGGATCCGCTTCAGCGGCCTGTTTGCCCTTTATACATATATATATATAAACACGAGCGTCTCACGCGGTGTCTCCATGGCAACGAGGCGGAGCCGCCGCACTAAGTCAATATTGAACTCGTGTTCCTCCTCGGTCACGTGACCGCTTTTGTCGCCGGCTTCATCTTAATATCAAATATTTGGCGACATGAACTTCCGCTCTAGTTTTGCACCTTAAAGTGTGTGTGTGTGAGTGAGTGTGTGTGTGTGTGTGTGTGTGTGTGTGTGTGTGTGTGTCTGTTTGGAGGGGACAATACCATGACTGGTGGAAGGTCACGTGGAAGACGCACGAGCGTCTGATGACCGTCACAGCGACCAGACGTGATGGGATCAGACGTGATTAGATAGCAGGACATATTTCTACTGACGTTTAATTACCGACACACACACACACACACACACACACACACACACACACACACACACACACACACATTCATCGGCTCTGCATGTCTGCAGGTTCACTAACCAGGATAAAGTAATGTTAACCTTATAATATAATAACACATCTAATAACCTTATTATAACACTAATAATAACCTTATAATAAACCTTATTACACGTATAATAACACAGAATAATCATAAACACCAGACGCAGCAGCAGTTAGCTGCATGCAGGCTGCTCGGACAGCAGGGGGCGCCCTGGTGACACTACAAGCAGCCTTTGAAGGGAAGGTCCACCCTAAATCAGCATTGGGGTGACGCGGCGGTGACGTCACAAGAAGGTAAACAGATTGTTCATCATTGCTTCTGTTTTATAAGATTATCTATTTCATTTAATTCTATCTAAATGGTTTTTATTCACCTTTTTATTTAATTTTGTCAACTGTCTGTCTGTCTGTCTGTCTGTCTGTCTTGCACTTGCAGGCCGTTAATCATTAATACATGTACTTAGCAGCAATAAGCACTTCAAAAGGAGGACGGTGATGGTAACAGAGTGGAGTGATACTAAAATAATCACTTTGTACTTCTGCAGTGATCCACAGACGTCACGTTTACATCAGCGTTAACCGGAGCAGGACGACCGTCTAACGGCTGATAACAGACCAGAACATCGTTGGATTCACTGATTCCCCTCCCGTCATGATCTGTTGTCCTTTAGGGATCTGTGATCTGTGGGCCGGGATCATCAGGAAATCCACTCTGTTTATCAAGAGAGTTTGCATCGAGTCCAACGGGCAGAAAACCTGCTGGAACAACAGGACACACCTTTGAATGGGAGGCACCAAACTGACTCCTCTCTGGTTGTATAGAAGTCTATGAGAAAATGGTCCTACTTCTCTCTGCTGGCCACCAGGGGGCGACTCCTCTCTGGTTGTATAGAAGTCTATGAGAAAATGGTCCTACTTCTCTCTGCTGGCCACCAGGGGGCGACTCCTCTCTGGTTGTATAGAAGTCTATGAGAAAATGGTCCTACTTCTCTCTGCTGGCCACCAGGGGGCGACTCCTCTCTGGTTGTATAGAAGTCTATGAGAAAATGGTCCTACTTCTCTCTGCTGGCCACCAGGGGGTGACTCCTCTCTGGTTGTATAGAAGTCTATGAGGAAATGGTCCTACATCTCTCTGCTGGCCACCAGGGGGCGACTCCTCTCTGGTTGTATAGAAGTCTATGAGAAAATGGTCCTACTTCTCTCTGCTGGCCACCAGGGGGCGACTCCTCTCTGGTTGTATAGAAGTCTATGAGAAAATGGTCCTACTTCTCTCTGCTGGCCACCAGGGGGCGACTCCTCTCTGGTTGTATAGAAGTCTAATAGAAAATGGTCCTACTTCTCTCTGCTGGCCACCAGGGGGCGACTCCTCTCTGGTTGTATAGAAGTCTATGAGAAAATGGTCCTACTTCTCTCTGCTGGCCACCAGGGGGCGACTCCTCTCTGGTTGTATAGAAGTCTATGAGAAAATGGTCCTACTTCTCTCTGCTGGCCACCAGGGGGCGACTCCTCTCTGGTTGTATAGAAGTCTATGAGAAAATGGTCCTACTTCTCTCTGCTGGCCACCAGGGGGCGACTCCTCTCTGGTTGTATAGAAGTCTATGAGAAAATGGTCCTACTTCTCTCTGCTGGCCACCAGGGGGGACTCCTCTCTGGTTGTATAGAAGTCTATGAGAAAATGGTCCTACTTCTCTCTGCTGGCCACCAGGGGGTGACTCCTCTCTGGTTGTATAGAAGTCTATGAGAAAATGGTCCTACTTCTCTCTGCTGGCCACCAGGGGGCGACTCCTCTCTGGTTGTATAGAAGTCTATGAGAAAATGGTCCTACTTCTCTCTGCTGGCCACCAGGGGGCGACTCCTCTCTGGTTGTATAGAAGTCTAATAGAAAATGGTCCTACTTCTCTCTGCTGGCCACCAGGGGGCGACTCCTCTCTGGTTGTATAGAAGTCTATGAGAAAATGGTCCTACTTCTCTCTGCTGGCCACCAGGGGGCGACTCCTCTCTGGTTGTAAAGAAGTCTCTTGATGTATTATCTCAGTAAACATTGTTAACATGTTATGAAAGCTAACTTTTTTAGCAGCTTCACACCAGAATCCACATGGATCCAGATCCAGTACGGGTGGGGCTCAGGGTGCTGCTCAGATCCACCCGTCGCTCCGCCACAGTCCAAATATAGTCACTTCCTTCCATAGCTGCAAAAATAACAAGATGGCGAAGAATTTGAGGCTTGACAGGGGACGTCACCATGACACTTGTGATGTCATGAAGGCATGTGACATGCAAGAGCTACACACACACACACACACACACACCAAGTGCTACACCACGTCACGCTGACGCAGACACCGCTGCATACTTTAACAGCCCGTTAAAGGGACAGTAGTCTTGTCCCCGTCTGGACAAGGTGTCCTCTCTGCAGACGTCACAAGCACACCGACAGACAGGCCGCAGTTTTCATTCACAATATTGACAGCCCCCCCCCCCCACGCACACACACACACACACACACACCCTTCCGTCACAGCGGACGCCATGATGATGATCCGGGATTTTGCCCGCAGCAGCCTCCGGAGATCCTACAACGCGGGGAGATGTGCTGCCGGCTGTAAGCACGTCAAAGATGGCCGGTTTGGGATTCGGCGCTTTACGCATGCGCGAAAGTTGGAAAATAACGAGATTATATGTTACAAAATTAAAAATAAAATAATGAAATGAGACGGTGTCGCAGCTTCTTCGTCGCGGAAAGGGGGAGTTAATGTGTTTATGAGTTGTTCATATGTTTTACTGCCCGAGCCCCACACTTCCCATAATGCAGTGCGGCGTTACGGGCAGAGCCGTCCTCTCGGTCGTCTTTCCCGGGGGAAGGTCTCTGGCGGGAAAACCGCTTGGTTAGCTTGACTGTGCGAAGACGGCAAAGAAGCTGAAGCGCGAGCGACCGGCGGGGGAGGCGAAGGGAGGACAGGACGGGGGGGAGTCGGGCTGCGTCCCGTATTTGGAATAAGCGAGACCAGACTAGTAGCTCTGGCTCCTGACGTGAAACGAGTCTTCTACTGTAACCTTCAACAGAAAATAAGAAGAAAAAGAGGAAGAAAAGAGAAAAGGAGTTTGTTTTAAACGGCTCACTTGTCCGTTGGAACTTTCCAAGTCAACCCATCGAACAAACTAAAAGGTTTTTAACTGGACGGAGAAACGGGGGATTTAAAACAAACTGCCAGCTCGGACTTGTTGGAAACAAGGAGAATATTTGTTTTTCCCCCCAGTCGGATGGAAAAAGCCACCACGGTGCCCGACATCCAGTTAAACTGTTAACTCGACGTGGAGGAGAGAAAAGGAGGCGCCGATGGCGTTTAGGAGCGTAGGAAAGTAACGTAGCTCGCTAGCTAGCTCGGCTAAGCTAGCAGGCTGCTAACTAAGCTGTGTCGCCCTTCCATTCCTGGAGCAGAGGAGGGGCGCTGGGCTTTGTAGCATTGCAGGTCTGCTGCCTGGTATTTTTTTTAGGGGGGTGGGGGGGTGGAGGTTGGTCGCTTGCTGCAGGAATGGAGGATCCAAATATCTACCGGGACAACGTTGAACCTGCTCGGGGTTTTCTTCCACGTCGGTCAGGGATTTCACCGGGAACCAGGCGGCCCGGGGCAGCCAGGGTCCGGAACTGGGACTACTTGTGTTCGTGTGTGCCCTGCGGGGGATATCGGGCTTATAACATGGGGAAGTGCTGCACGTCTTAGATTCCGGATCTTCACAGAGAGAGGGGGGGTCATGACTTGGCCGGTCCTGACGCGGAATTAGCCCCCCGGCTCAAAGTCAAAGTTTTTTATTTGTATTATTATACGACCTGTTCAAGGTGAGAGAACTTCTCTACAGGCCCGTGTGTGTGTGCTGACTACCAGGCCCAGGAGGTCTCTGTCCGTCCCCCTCCATCAGCACCGCTACCAGCCGGACTAGCCATGTCGGGAGAGGTGCGTTTGAAGAAGCTGGAGAAGCTGATCCTGGACGGACCGGCTCGGTCCAACGGCCAGTGTGTGAGCGTGGAGACGCTGCTGGACATCCTGGTGTGTCTCTACGATGAGTGCAACAACTCGCCGCTGCGCAGGGAGAAGAACATCCTGGAGTTCCTGGACTGGGGTAAGCAGACCTCCTTGTGCCCCTTCTCCCCTCCCCATCTCCGGCGGAGAGGCTCCGTGCTGCAGCGGCCCTCCCTCCATCACATTCCTTTTATAGTAGTGAAGCTGGGGCTGCTTGGCCTGCTCTCACTCCCTAAACTCACAAAACACAGCCACTGTTTTCTCACGACGTCACCATGATCCTCACCAGAATAATCACCCAGAAACTCATCAGAATATGCTGCTGAAATCACAATACTTTATTAGTCCCTCAGGAAACTGTGCTTCAGCAGTTGCTTCATCTCGTGTTGATAAACAGATAAAGACCTGAAGTCCTAAACACAATGTATAAACAATGACATATAAAAGTATAAAAAAGAATGACACCAAATATAAACACACTGCGATCACTTTGCATTACATTTGGTTGAGAAACTATTTTTGTTATTGCCTCACAGAGAGAAGACTTTAAGTGGAAAACACAAATAATCAAACACTTTTAAATGAAGTGAGCATAAAGTTCTGCCAACATGTGTTTTTTCATGTTGATGATGATATTTATGTTTATCTAGTTAATGGAAATCGACCATGATGAAGTTATTGTGATGTTTTTTATCCCCATAATATACGATAACACCTTATAGCATTCAGACATCAGACATGTCTTGGTATGTTCTGAAGACGGTGGACTAGGAGTGTAATCAAGCAGATCTTAAACAGGCTCAGTCAGAGTCTTGATGTGGATCCAGGAAAGATCTCATAAAGATGTCCTGTGCTCCAGGCTACCATTTATTCTTATGAAAACGCACTCTTACATAAAGTAGACGCCTCCCTGTCATCGCACCAGCGATCCTTCACTTCAGTTTGTTTTCCTTCTCATGGGCGTGTTGGGGGAAGTTTGTTGGCAACTTACCTGGCGGCCTCTTATCAGGCGGACTTTGTTGTAATCAAGTAAAGAGGGTCTTCTTCTTGTTGCCATCGCAGCTGCAAACCCCGAAAAGTTTCTCACACACACACACACACACACGCCGCAATCATTTCTGCTGTGTGTGTGAGAGAGAGTGACATCGGGGGTTTGGTTTGTGCATGAAGCAGGAATGTGAACAACTCATCTTTTTCTCTGACGCGGAGGCCCAGCTCGCTGCCGGAGCACGCCTGGCCAGCCGGCCGGCCTCTTCCAGCCTGAGAGGAGAGCAGCTCCAAGGCAGCACAGCAGTAAACCATCGCATCCAACACATTCATGATACGGCAGGCGCCTAGACCCAACCGGTATAATGGAAGGAAGGTGCAGTTCGGCACATTCGCTTTATTCCTGCTTTATTTCTTAAAGGGGTTTAAAGTGCGCTGATGAACCGCCGTCCGTTTGGCCTCGTTATAGAGTGGCCGTGTCAGACAGACAGGATGGCCGTCTCAGACAGACAGGATGGCTGCTCAGATAGACAGGATGGCAGTTAACGGTGGTAAAGTTTGGCTGTAGCTGCTGAGTTGGTTTCCTCACCAGCCTCCTCTGGACAGCCTGTTCTGGGCTGAGAGCCTGGCAGTGGCTGGGTTTGGTGATTTTGGTGTGAAGAGATGCTTTGCTGCTGTCTGAGAGCCGTCTCCAGCTGTTTGGCCCATGCACATGTATTACACATGTATTGTTTCCTGTAGAGCATCCTGTTTTTCTGTTCATCTGCTGCATCTAGCCGGCCTGCCAGCCGCTCCAACTGATTGTGATTTAAAAAAAAAAAAAACACTCACAATAAATTGACAGTGGTGAATTTCCTTTATCGGGATAATTGTAAATATCGTCACAAGTGACTTTAAGCTATCTACTAGCTCACTGTCATGGTAGAGAAAAGAAACAAAGCTGGATTAAAAAAATACATTTTATATATATTTTATATTTTTGCATGTGGATCTTCATGTGGACTGAAAAGGATGTTCTCTATAAAACTTACGTGTGACTCCATACAAATATTTATTTCTTAACAAAATATATATAACATCATCCTGACGCGTCGACACCAGAAACAACATGCAGACGTTTCCAGATCTCGAGTTTTACTGATTGATGTATCGTATGATTTATGGATGTACCCTCAATTCTCTTATGTTATTGACTTATTGTGTGATTTTATTACAACATGGTAAACACCAGAACAATTTTAATTTTAATATTTGTTGCGTTGGAGATATTTAAAGACAAAGCACTTAAGATTGAAATAAATTCAAATTAATTTTTTCCACTTTTATTGTTATGTTACTTACTATGTTTAATGGTAGCTTCATTACTCAACATATAAGCAACCATATTTTCAGTGTTGGTCTCTGGTTGTTTTATTGTTGTTTCGGCTGCAAAAATGTGTCCAAAAATGACAATGACATGATTTTTTTGTAATTATTTCTGGGGCAAAGATATGGTCCTACAAGGGTCGTTATGGTGACGGGCCTCGGTTGGTTTTAGCATTGTCATAGCGACGCCTGCCTACCAGAAACCACACCTCGGTGGTGCAGCCATCAACAGGAATATGGTTGTGACTTGGTTCAAGTCGTGTCTTGTTTTATCTGCGTCAACACTCGTTTTCGGATAATTGCTAGCTCAACGTTGCTCACACCCCCTTCTACACTCGCCAACAAAGCCAAGGAGCACACGACTGATTGTCGCCTACAAGGACCTTCAGACCGGCAGTGTTAACACACTCGAGCTTCAAGATGGGCCTCGTGAAACGTAAGACCCTGGTGATGCTCCTCCATCAACAGACAGGATGTGGGCTTATGTAGCGGGCCGTGGACCGGCGGCACAGCCGCCGGGACCAAGGTCCGGCCCTCCCATCACAGGAGCCAGACCAGAGGACAGATATGTCAGGTTTGCTTCTTCTTCTTGTTTGGTGACCTCATTCAGCTGAAATGGAGCCCCCGTCATGACTGGCAGCCACCGGAACAGCCAGCACAGGGAAGTCCGCCGCCCCGGCCGCTCTACTAGATCTAGATCTATGTTTTTTATCCTCTCAGAGTCACTGTGAGGCAGCCTCTACCCACAGCTTCCTTATTTGTAATTTCAGCACTTGGTTTAAATTAAATGAATTTCAGTGTTTCTCTAATACTGCAGATGTCAGCAGTTTGTTTGAAGTTGACGTGAAGGTTGAATTTCATCTCACAGAGAACATGACCTTCTCCGTGGAAAACAGGCAGCTGGATGATGAATAATGTGATGGCACGGGACCAAGATGTTATCAGGATGAAACTCGCCGTCCATCGTGGGGAATTTTAAATATCGGGGCAATCGTGAATATCGTCGTTTGGTCCTGGTCCTCCTTCCCTGTTTTGGGAACCGGCAGATGAATGAAACCGGGCGGTTGTGCCGGCTGTTAGCTGGCTAACAGGGAGGCAGCCGGACCCTCTCTCAATCTGGACTCCATGTTAGCCGCAGTGGCCAGCTGTTCAGCTGCAGCTGATGTGTGCTCCACCCTGCAAGGCTTTCATTGGCAGCATGCCTCACACACTACTCATAGTGGACACACACACACACACACACACACGTATTATTGTGTTTTCTACCTAGCCAGACTCTCATGTTCCCAGCCTGGAGTCCCTCCCTGTAATTCCCGTTACTGAACAGACTAGAAGAGTTCCAAAGAATAATTTCTGTGTCACATGGTTTTGTGTTACCTCCCACTAAGAACACATAGCAGCTCCATGCTAACGCTGCATTCTAAAGCTAACACCGACTGTAATACAGTAATAAATAATAAAACACAATGATGTTGCAGACTTTGATCAGCGTTGGCTTGTTGATGTGGAAGTGGACGGAGCAGGAAATGTGGGTCAGCCTGTGATGGATTCCTGACCATGTAGCTGGCTAACTAGCAGGCAGCTGGCTAGTTGTTTAGCTTGCTGACGTGTTGTCACTGTGGGTTTTATTGTGTCTGGGTCCTGGACCAGGTGCTTTTAGAGTAGAATGAATACATGTAGACACGGAGGAGCTGCAGCAGCTGCTAATAGTAGAATTGTTGTTCAGATGGAGAGTAATCAGGGGTTTTTTTCCATTCCAATGTTTATTGAAATTTAAATTGGAGTACATTATACAGCACATGTATACATAATTCTTTTTTTAAATGATACATAAATAAAAGATATAAAAATAATTTTAAAAATGATATATACCTACCTATACATACATACACACACGTACACAATATACCATGCACACATACACACCAACATGTACACACACATACATACATACATACATAAACACACAGAAATATAAATGTAAGACATATATATATACACACACACACACACGTTGGTATGGTCCAGATTGTATCAGGACAGCCTGGTTGCCCCTCAAGTTGTTCTGCCGTTTCCTGTCTGGCTGTCCGGCGGTTACGGCGGGCACGGAGAACAGGAAAGGACCACAAGGTCACTGTTCGCTAGTCCGGACCCATCGGGTCCATGATGTCATACCAGGAAGTTGGACAGCTGTATGGCATTGTCATTGTGTTGTTTGTGACTCACTTGTGTCCAACGCTGTGGTGTCGTTGGGTGCAAGGTCACTCGCCTGTTTATGTCCTCGCTGGATTCCCCTGTTCACCCCGACACACCACACACACACACACAGCCTTTCCCATTGTCCTGAGTGGACAATCAGAACAATCAGACACAGCAAAAGGGTCCCTGTAGATCTGGTCCTGGTGTCCCGGAGCTGCGTAGCCCAGAGGGGTCTGTCCAGCAAACACTTGGTCTAACTGAACTTTGCAGCATTCCTAAACAAGCACGCCAAAAAACTAAACAATACGTTCATTTACAGAAGGTCATCTAGTTATTTGAAGTCCTTGAATCATCATTGGACCCTCCCTGCCTGCTAAACACAATGTGAAGACTTCAGAACCAGATGATCCTTTTCATCATTTCTGCTCTCGCCTGACATTCTCCTTTCCAGAGCAATGCATGATGGTCTATAATGCTATACTGGTGACTGTATGCTGTGTAGTGACTGTAAGGTGTACACTACTTTTCAAGATGAATTGTGGGATACTTTGAGTCTACATAGGGTATAGGACGGATCACTGGTAGCATGCTCAGGACTACCTGGACCAGGGTCACTAATGTGACATTGTGCCTGGCATTTTGGGCATCTGGCTGTTTTACATATGGCCTTTCCAAACACTCAGTCAGTGTGTCTGGGAGCTTCGCAGGCAGAGAACCAGAGACCCGCCTGCTTCTGATTGTGATGTGTCATCACAAAGTGGCGGGGAGGGTTGGCTTCCTTTCTCCGTCTCCCAGAGGACGCGCTGTAGCGCCGCTCGTTAGCCGGTGCTTTCAGACCCTCGGGATCTGACTGCAAATGGCCTCTCCTCCTCCTCCTCCTCCTCCCTTTCCTTCCTTCACCTACCTCCCCTCTCCTTTCTTTTTTCTCCTGTCATCCTTCCCCTGCAGTGATGTTAGCCTTGTTTAGCTCTCAGTGTTCACGGACCAAATGTGTGTGTTGCAAGTTGAAATATTTAAACTCTACAGTGTTAGCATAGCCTAGTGTCAACCAGTCTCCATTCAGAAAACCAGCGTTTTAACAGTAGTTATCTTGTGGTCTTGCAGACAGACCTAACAAAGCATGACTCAGCACTTTTTACTGATCACTATCATGATGGTAATTATTTCAGCATCCTTTTCATCTGGTTATTAATATTAAATCACAGATAAATACTTTATTCTGGGTTCTTCCAGCCCACGTGGGTCTTGCTAGATCCAGTGAATCCAGCTTGGTGAAATCCACCGAGCACCTCTGATCCTGGTCTAACTTACACAAGTGGTGTGTGTGTGAACACACCGTGACCTCTTTAACTCCACTTTTCATTGACGGGGATGTCAAGCTCCTAACATGAAGTGCAAGAGGAGTTGTGTGTCGGTGTGTGTGTCTGTGAAGGCGTCTCGCTGAGCAACACGGGAGGAAATGCCAACGCGTCACAGAAACATTCCTGCCTTCATTCATAAAACTGTATGGAATCCATAAAAGCAGCAGATCACAGGGAGAATCCCCCGAAAGGCTTTACAGCGGCTCGAATCCCTCAGGTGGATCTAAATGTGTGTGTGTGCAACAGGAAAGGGCGTTCTCATTATGATAGTTATCTCTGCAGTTCCCCTCAACCTCATTATGTAGGTTATTATGACTCACTGTCATCACTGAGACCCTCAGATGATGTTTCAGCTCCACTTTAAAGGACGGATGCTGACGTAGCTTTTTACCTGCTGATTGTGTAAATAGACAACCGTGTGCTGACGAGGTGGCCCACGTATGAAAGGGAGTGTCCGGATGTTGTCAGTTTACTTCTACGTGTCTTAGGTTTCACTTTCTCCCACTCAGGCCCCGCCCACACGTACCAAAAACAATCTTTTTTTCTGTGGTTTTCCTGGGCGTCTGCGTCCTGATAAATCCACTGTAAACGACTCAGCAGGCTTTAGTGATGCTGTAGTACATATTCCAGGACTGTATGTGGTACTGTTTCTGCTACAAAATACACCGAAAACAGAGAAGAAGAGACGGAGCATGCAAATAAACCACAAACGTTGACGACAGAAGTAACCGAACCAATGACATGGAGATGGCTGGAAGAGTTTCAGTCATCTAGTGACGCTCATAAAGACTAACGATCCCGGGACAAACTGGACCCAGCAGCCAGCTGGACACCCCCCCCCCTTCAGCTGTGAGTAGAAAGTGCTGACTCAGGCTCCAGCCCTCATAGCTGGTCTGCCTGTGGAATTTGGAGCAGAGGTGCAACGTTGGAGAGAACAGCAGCTAGATTTTAGATGAGCCACTCTCCACACTCTCATCTCACTCTCATCTCACTCTCCTCTCACTCTCCACACTCTCATCTCACTCTCCTCTCACTCTCATCTCACTCTCATCTCACTCTCCTCTCACTCTCATCTCACTCTCCTCTCACTCTCATCTCACTCTCATCTCACTCTCCTCTCACTCTCCACACTCTCATCTCACTCTCCTCTCACTCTCATCTCACTCTCCTCTCACTCTCCACACTCTCATCTCACTCTCCTCTCACTCTCATCTCATCTCACTCTCCTCTCACTCTCATCTCACTCTCATCTCACTCTCCTCTCACTCTCATCTCACTCTCATCTCACTCTCCTCTCACTCTCCACACTCTCATCTCACTCTCCTCTCACTCTCATCTCACTCTCCTCTCACTCTCCACACTCTCATCTCACTCTCCTCTCACTCTCATCTCACTCTCCTCTCACTCTCATATCACTCTCCTCTCACTCTCCACACTCTCATCTCACTCTCCTCTCACTCTCATCTCACTCTCCTCTCACTCTCATCTCACTCTCCTCTCACTCTCATCTCACTCTCATCTCACTCTCCTCTCACTCTCCACACTCTCATCTCACTCTCATCTCACTCTCCTCTCACTCTCCTCTCACTCTCATCTCACTCTCCTCTCACTCTCCACACTCTCCTCTCACTCTCCTCTCACTCTCCTCTCACTCTCCTCTCACTCTCATCTCACTCTCCACACTCTCCTCTCACTCTCCTCTCACTCTCCTCTCACTCTGTGCGATGTGGAGTGGTGGAAGGAGAGGAGGCGGTCCATCTGTCTCCGGTACTGCCTGTTTCCCTGCTGCTTACAGCAGCTGACACTGATGCAGCGGCGACCTTGGCTTCGTGGTGCGGTGGCGAATTTGACGGTGACCTGATCTATTTCCAGGCCTCATCTATATTTCTACTCTGCTGCATGAAGGCGTGTCTCCTGCACTCACTGCTCTGACCTTCCCGCCTCCACACTGGAGACACATGACTCAAATAATGTGCCATTCATCCATCCATCCTCCACCTGAATGGCTGTCATTCACGCCACCCGCTCTCACATGCGCCTGACGTGGCTGCCTGCTGTCTGGGCCATAAGTGAGTTAATAAGTGTGCCGGACCGGCTGCTGGCGGGTTCCACATTCACTTCCAGCCTGCTTCCTCCTTGCCGTCGCTGCATCATCGTCACTGTGATCTGGTGAACGTGATGTGGTTTCATGGGAGCCCACATCCCGCTATCCTCTGGCTCTCACAGAGAGAGAGAGAGCCTGGTTTCCTTCCTGTGCTGAAGGTCACCATGCAGACACAACAATTTAACACGTGGTCCATGAGTGAATTTCATCACCTCCAAAATCCAATGTGTAGCACCCGAGGCCTTTGAATAAGACTCATCAGTGTCTCTCTGCCTGTTTATTGATTGCTCATAATGATAGTAGTCAATGGGACGATAGAGGATTTTATCACAGATTAAATAAATACTTGGTGAATTTCCATTATCAGGAAAATCATAAATCTCATCACTGAAAAATTGAGCATGATATAAAAGGAAAAGGAAAAATATATTTCAAACATATTTATGCAGGGATACCTTTATTATTTATACTTATTTAAGATTGTCTCATCTGTGACACAGTAAAAGTATTTGTTTTTTATTTTTTAAACAAAATATAATAATAATTATTAGGATAATATGGTGAATTGCAATTATTTTGGCAGGCTAAAATCTTGACATGAAATTGTTTATATCCTCACATGTGTAGTCAACAGGGAGGGCTGTTATTGAGAATCAGTCAGTTTCTGTTGGAATAGTGTTTATTTGGGTTTAATAGGCGTTCTGGTATACTGAAACTAACATTATTACACGTATTAGTACCATGTTACACACACACACACATACAAACACAGGCCCGTCCCTGCATCCTCCCACGCTGACTCAATCTGCTTATGGCTGAGGTCATCGGCAGCTAGCTGGTATCAAGGTGTCCTCCTGCTCCTGCAGGCCGCTGTGTTCCTGCAGCTTACACCGCCGGGCCTGAGCTCAGGGATCAGTCTTAAATGGATCAGGCTTCAGGTTTTCCCTGCCTGGTTCACTCTCTGATGGATCCTTTAATTGCTTGGTTGGTTAATACGTTTTAATAATGTTATAACACCACTGATCAACCTCAGCAACAGGTAGCAGTAGCATGGTAATCAAAGCAGGTGTCCAGATGATCCATATTCTTTGTGATTTTAGCGCTGCTACAGAACTGTCACTTCCTGACACCGTTTTGACCCCGCTGTCTTTATACAGAATATCATTTCATAGCATTAAGCAAAAAACATGTTCATCTCCGGTTGATCACATACAGTAAAGTTTAGCATTTTCACATAAAACTGTAAAGTTTACAATCAAGATGAAGGTCTGTAGTCAGTTCTCAAAGTTTATTCTCCCACCTACCAGACAAACTGTAGAAGGCAGAGCAGCTTCTGTACTACAAACATGGATCATCATCATCACTAGGGATGACCCAGACCCAGACCCTGTCCTTCAGCTCCAGAGCTTCCTATGCTCCCACCACTGTATAGTTAATCTTCATTTGGTGGTTACCTGTGTACCTTCCCAGCATTTGCCAGGTGCATACTTTCCGGACGCTTCCTGTTGCTAGTCCCAGCACCGACACCTTTCTTCTGGGGGAGAACTAGTAGCCCAGCTTGTCCAAGTGCTAGTTGTGGACTCCAAAGTGTTTTTTATTGACTTGTTTCATCCATACATGATATAAACTGATTTCTTAACCAAAAAGGAGCATGGTATATATGCGTGGAGTCCTTCACCTCGTTGGGCAGGTTTCCAGAGAATGAAAGGCATCTTGGGTTACCTCCACATGACACACATGGCCACAGGGAGCCTGCAGCCCAACACATCCTTGTGTGGACTAGAAAAGACCTGGGTCATGTGTACGGTGGTCTGCTTTTGTCCACTGACAGCAGTGGGGGAGGTGCATGAGCCTGCCATACTTTTACCTTTGCAAGTGTTGAAGTAGACAGTGTAGTTTTACTGTGATAGACATGTCAGAGTTTCCACTCCTCCCTCATCCTTTTGTTTTCTTTCTTACATCTCCTCCTCCCCCACCTCCTTGTTTGAATCCCCATCATCCTCCTCCTTTCTGCCATCTCCTTTGTTGTTCCATGTCTGGCCTCCTTTTACCTTTTCCCGTCTCCTTCCCTCCAGCTTCCTGATCCCTCTGAATGTCGGTATTATTGTTATCCACTTCACTGTTGCTTTAAAGGTCCTAACACATGCCAAGTGGATGCTTTCATTCATTTGGGTGGATCCATTTATAGTATGGGTGGTCCCAGTGGGAATCAAACCCTTAAATGGTGCAGTGTCGGGCCCTAGCTTAGTAACAACCCCCTCATTTTCCATCCAGAGGGGAAAACAGAGAGAGGATGAGCCCAGAAAAGGCAGTAGGAAAGTTGTGCAGCGATATCTGTCAGGATGTTGTGACATGTCGGTGCTGGAACACGGCCGGCAGTAAAGTCTTACTTCTGTTGAAGTGACTTTAATTGGGCTCTTGTATTTAAATGTATAAGGCGCTGCTGGAAGTCCGGCTGCATTCTTGTATGACGCCGTGCCAACAAGATTTTTGCACACTCGCTATTGGAAAATCTTGTCTGGGTTGTTGAACATTCCCACAGCACACGATGCCTGGATATTCCTGGCCCTGGTTCTGGTGAGCAGCCCTGTAGCGCTTTTCCTTTCGGGCTGATGTGGGAGCCACTCAGGCTGCCATGAAGTCGTTTGTTTCTGAGACGGAGCAGCCAGTTTTTCTGCTGGCAGTGAAAGTGGAAGATTCATACAGCTGTCAGTGTTTCTCCACCACCTCCAGAGCCTGCAACTCCTTCTAACGTGGAGACGAGTCAAGGCATCACATCTGCGTTTAGATGGGTGGTGCCATCAGTACTGAAGTACTTCAGAGTACAGAGTGTGTATATATACACATACATGTATAGATACACAGAACCTTCTTGGCAATGGACTGCTACAGGTGTGCACTGACACAGCCTACAGTCCCTGATGTGGATGCCTTTTGCAAAGACGGAGTGCATATTTAATGATACTAGTGCAGCCTTGAAGCCCCGCCCCTGCCTTGGTTTTAGCGGGATACAATGGGCCTCTGTGACAAGCAATGAAAACATTGAAACACCTCCCAGCTCCAGCTACACCGACGCAGCTGACAGGAATTCTGTCCCGGTGGAGACTCAAATCTAAATGTGATTGTGAGTGTGACCTGGTTCTGCCCCCTGCAGAGCAGAGAGGAAACCCGGCCGGCTCCTTTCATATTCTCTGGGCCGCTCGGGAGGAGATCCATGTCTGTCTGTCCATGCACACTCTGTCTGTCTCTCCGTGCACACTCTGTCTGTCTGTCCGTGCACACTCTGTCTGTCTGTCCATGCACACTCTGTCTGTCTCTCCGTGCACACTCTGTCTGTCTGTCCGTGCACACTCTGTCTGTCTGTCCATGCACACTCTGTCTGTCTCTCCGTGCACACTCTGTCTGTCTGTCTGTGCACACTCTGTCTGTCTGTCCGTGCACACTCTGTCTGTCTGTCCATGCACACTCTGTCTCTCCGTGCACACTCTGTCTGTCTGTCTGTGCACACTCTGTCTGTCCGTGCACACTCTGTCTGTCCGTGCACACTCTGTCTGTCTGTCTGTGCACACTCTGTCTGTCTGTCCATGCACACTCTGTCTGTCCGTGCACACTCTGTCTGTCTGTCCGTGCACACTCTGTCTGTCTGTCCGTGCACACTCTGTCTGTCTGTCCATGCACACTCTTTCTGTCTGTCCATGCACACTCTGTCTGTCTGTCCGTGCACACTCTGTCTGTCTGTCCGTGCACACTCTGTCTGTCTGTCCGTGCACACTCTGTCTGTCTGTCCATGCACACTCTGTCTGTCTGTCCATGCACACTCTGTCTGTCTGTCCATGCACACTCTGTCTGTCTCTCCGTGCACACTCTGTCTGTCCATGCACACTCTGTCTGTCTGTCCATGCACACTCTGTCTCTCCGTGCACACTCTGTCTGTCTGTCCGTGCATACTCTGTCTGTCTGTCCATGCACACTCTGTCTGTCTCTCCGTGCACACTCTGTCTGTCTGTCCGTGCACACTCTGTCTGTCTGTCCGTGCACACTCTGTCTGTCTGTCCGTGCACACTCTGTCTGTCTCTCCGTGCACACTCTGTCTGTCCATGCACACTCTGTCTGTCTGTCCATGCACACTCTTTCTCTCCGTGCACACTCTGTCTGTCTGTCCATGCATACTCTGTCTGTCTGTCCATGCACACTCTGTCTGTCTGTCCATGCACACTCTGTCTGTCTGTCCGTGCACACTCTGTCTGTCTGTCCGTGCACACTCTGTCTGTCTGTCCATGCACACTCTGTCTGTCTCTCCGTGCACACTCTGTCTGTCCATGCACACTCTGTCTGTCTGTCCATGCACACTCTTTCTCTCCGTGCACACTCTGTCTGTCTGTCCATGCATACTCTGTCTGTCTGTCCATGCACACTCTGTCTGTCTGTCCGTGCACACTCTGTCTGTCTCTCCGTGCACACTCTGTCTGTCTCTCCGTGCACACTCTGTCTGTCTCTCCGTGCACACTCTGTCTGTCTGTCCGTGCATACTCTGTCTGTCTGTCCATGCACACTCTGTCTGTCTGTCCATGCATACTCTGTCTGTCTGTCCATGCACACTCTGTCTGTCTGTCCGTGCACACTCTGTCTGTCTCTCCGTGCACACTCTGTCTGTCTCTCCGTGCACACTCTGTCTGTCTGTCCGTGCACACTCTGTCTGTCTGTCCGTGCACACTCTGTCTGTCTCTCCGTGCACACTCTGTCTGTCTCTCCGTGCACACTCTGTCTGTCTGTCCGTGCACACTCTGTCTGTCTGTCCGTGCACACTCTGTCTGTCTCTCCGTGCACACTCTGTCTGTCCGTGCACACTCTGTCTGTCTGTCCATGCACACTCTGTCTGTCTGTCCGTGCACACTCTGTCTGTCTGTCCGTGCACACTCTGTCTGTCTGTCCGTGCACACTCTGTCTGTCTGTCCGTGCACACTCTGTCTGTCTGTCCGTGCACACTCTGTCTGTCTGTCCGTGCACACTCTGTCTGTCTGTCCGTGCACACTCTGTCTGTCTGTCCGTGCACACTCTGTCTGTCTGTCCGTGCACACTCTGTCTGTCTCTCCGTGCACACTCTGTCTGTCTCTCCGTGCACACGTCTGGAGGAGAAGCTCTGGCTGTGACACAGAGCCGCCTGCTTCTATTTCCATCTGTAGTTTGGGTCATTTCCTGGATGCTTCTAAGCTGCTTCTATTGAATCGCTAAAAGGTCTGTGTTTCTGTGCTGCTGGCTCTCTGTCTCGTTCCCTTTTAAGGATGAGATCATTAGAATCACGTGGCTTTAATATTCCCTTTGATGACCTTACTTTGCTATTTATTATTCAGTCTTTATATAACCAGGAAGTACTTTTGTAATAAGGCCGCTGTTATTTCTTGGACACCAAAGCCTTATATTCATAACACAAAATAGATCATCATAACAGCTTTTAACTTTGTTTTCTGAAACAATGTTCTACTTTAATGTCATGTAACGGCTGAACAGTCTGAACTGAAACTTTCTGCTTTGTTTGGGGTGTGATGAGAGGACTTCTGGGGAATGATATGTGAGCTGGCGGGCCCAGGTTGAGTACATAGCGGTTCTTGAAGCAGAAGGTAACTTAGCAGACAGCCAGGCCGGCAGCGTCGGACCAGGATATGACTGTGATCATGTGATTTCACAGGAAACTGCAAGCTGGTACGTTTATTATATTTATGATCAGTGAATGATTTGTAGATTCTCGTGACTTCTCTTCATTGGAACACATTGTGAGTTTGTTAACTAATCAAGTAATAATGACACAAAAGCACCACTTTGAATCCTGCGTTTAGCAGAGATGCGATCGTAAGATTCTTAGAAACAAGTCTCCTCCTCCCTACCTCCTCTAAAACCAGCTAATCATCGGCCGGAATCATGTTAAATCAAGTTATTCAGAGCCATCTTTTTTTACAACACAGAGCATTTCCTCAGTGAAGCTTTACTTGGGTCTCAAACTCCCGGCCCGCTGCCGAGGCGTCCGCCCCTCCAGCCGCCCGCCCCGTCACATGGAAGGAAAGGCCATCCCCGGGACTCTTCCTCTCCACCATTCTTCCTCTTCGTGTCATATCCTGAAAAGTCTCT
Source organism: Chelidonichthys spinosus (assembly GCA_029853015.1). NCBI lineage: Eukaryota > Metazoa > Chordata > Actinopteri > Perciformes > Triglidae > Chelidonichthys > Chelidonichthys spinosus. The sequence goes on along the minus strand of CM056838.1, from coordinate 773,098 downwards.
CCCTCCCTCCCTCCCTCCCCCGTCTCTCCTGCGAGCAGCATTTTTGTGTCGTTACCTCACTGTGGTTGTAAATAATCCCATTATGGCTTCCAGATGTCCCTCCGTCCTACTCGGCAGCGGATGGAGGTTTAGCGGCGGTGCGGCTGTGAGGGCTGGACACTTACTGTAACTGGGTCCGACTACGCGATGCCTTCGCTGCCTCGCTCCTTCTCCGTCCGGCCCAGTTTTCCCACGAGCTGAATTACATTTCTGTTTTTCCATGCTGCTCGGTTCTTGTGTTTGTCCTGGAAGTCGGTGGCGTTGCCATGTATAACGTCAGTCAGACACAGTGCAGCTATGAAACCTTCATGTGACTATTATCCTGGAAAGTCGTCCTGTTTCATCATGTTGTCCTGATCAGAATGTGCTGCGAATAGAACTATAAACACACTGGAATCACTTCACTCCCTGCATGAATACATGTTTTAAAATGTATTCTTGTATCCAGTATTTTTTAATCCGGCTCTATTTTCTTTGCTCCTCTACCTTGACAGTGAGCTAGACGGCTTTTTCAATCCCTCTGATATTTATGTTTTTTATTATTGTCAGTGTTTTTTAT